>WNWK01000535.1:0-137500 GCA_009830355.1 Cherax destructor
TTTACTTAACATGTTTGATTTGAATTGTGCCTTCAAGTCTTGAATTTTACTCTTTGGGACGGAGGGAGAGAGTTGAAAAAAACCGGAAAAGTTTTTGGGGGCCGGTCCCAAATCTGCACACTGCCATAACAACATACTGGAGTGAGAGATAGGGAGAAATTTAAAATAAACCTGGGGCGGGGGGGGGGCCCGGGAGCACTGCCGGGGTCCCAGTTTTAAACATCTTACCGAAGATATCCGAAACCGGCGGTGAAACCTTAAGAGGAAACGGACAAGATTTCACCAGGTGCCAGATAACCCAAAAGGGTAAGGGGGGGCACGGGCCTCCAGCAAACACCCGGGGTTGCCAGCACCAGAAACCTTCCCATGGGCCAAAAAAACCCCAAAAGGTGATATTATATACCCAACTGAGAAAATGAGGGGGAAAGGAGGATAAAAAATGGGTATTAAAAGGGGATATAAAAAAGGTCTTGAGGATATCAAGCCAAAGATCATATACATGCAACATAGTGCCCGAATCCCCATGCACACTAAACACCATGTCCCCCGAAAACGGCACCACCCTTAAAAAGTTGAATAAAGACATGTCCCGTCGAGGAAAACAAGGACTGGTACTTGTGCTTGCGCTGAGGGCCTGTTCCAAAGTGCCCCCAAATGCCTGGCCCAGTTTTTTAACACGGTTGAGGTGCAAGGAGGAGGGGAGGAGGGAAAGTTGCTGGCAGGTGGGGTAATTTTTGGAGCAGCAGATTGGAGAGTTGAGGTTTGGTTTTAATGTTAATAAAACATAAGAAAGGAGGAACACTAGCAGGCCCCCATACTAGGAGGTCCTTCACAATCCATCCCACTAACAGAATCCACTCAAATCCAATCCTTCACTCATGAATTTATCAACCTAATGAAACTACCCAAGGTCATAGCTTGAAGACCTCTAGGCAGACTGTCCACTCATCAACTACCCTATTTCCAAACCAATATTTTCCTATATCCTTTCTAAATCTAAACTTATCTAATTTGAATCCATTATTGGGTTCTCTCTGAGAGATATCTCAAGACCTTAGTTCCCCTTATTAATACCCATCTTCCATTATATACCTCGATCATGTCTCCTATTCTTCGTCTAATCAATATGTAATTTGAATCCATTATTTTCTTCATACGGAAGATTTCTAATGCTATGAATTAACTTTTTATATTCGTCGTAATGTTTCTAACGAATTTATATCCATTCTGTAAAATGGAGACTAGAACTGAGCTTCATAATCTAGGTGAGGCTTACTAATGATGTATAAAGCTGTAATATAACGCTGACTTCTTGCTGTACACTTGATATAAATCCCAGTAACTTATTTGCTTTATTTCTGTACGCTTAGGCATTGCTGACTTGGTTTGAGGTTGCTGCTACATAACCCAGATCCTTTTCGCATTCTGTACGGCTGAGTTCAACATTATTAAGCTGGTAGGTGCTAGGTTATGAACATTCCTGAGCTTTAGAATTTAGCACTATCTACATTGGAACTGCATTGCCATTTTTCTGACCAGGAATTGAGTTTGTCTAAATCCTCCTGAAGTTCCGGTGACATCTACGTCTGAATCGATTATCCTACCTATCTTCGTGTCATCAGCGAATTGCTCATACACTAGTAATTTCGTCAGTCATTTATATATATTATAAAAAAACGGCCAAAACCGATCCCTGTGGAACGCCACTTGTTACAGATCCCCACTCAGATTTAACCCCATTAATGCATAAGAACATAAGAATTTATTACCCGCCTATTTCAGTGTCACTAATTTTCGATATTTCTGGTCACTCCTAGGTCAGCCCTGGGCAAATTGCTTGCAAGTGTTCACATTTATCTCCATTTATATTAACCCTCTATTTTATGTTAACACTAGCGTCCAACTGAAGATTTGCCTCTTATCACCAGTCTTTTACTTTTTTTTATCAACGAGAACGCCCACGACAACACAACTTAGGGTGACCAAGGGTACAAGAGGAGCCCATGGTGGCATACCGACGTGCTGGAGCATCAGTAATGAGATACTCGCCTGCATTACTGTCCAGAACATAAGAACATAAGAACATAAGAATGGAGGAACACTGCAGAAGGCCTACTGGCCCATACAAGGCAGGTCCTTATCAAAACCACCACTACCTAAGAATTTACTCCTGTACTCACGACACTAATCAAACCCAGCCCCTCCCACTACAAAATTTGTCCAAACCTTTAAAGCCACCAAGGTCCTAGCCTCTATCACCCTACTCAAGATTGTTCCACGCATCTACAACTCTGTTCAAAACCAGTACTTTGCCTATGTCCTTTCTAAATCTAAATTTATCCAATTTAAACTGTTATTTCTCGTTCTTACTTGGTTCGATATCCTCAGTATTTTATATATCTCCTTTGTTTATGCCCATCATCCACTTGTACACCTCGATGATATCTCCTCATTCTACGTCTCTCCAGAGAGGAGATTCAATGCTCTAAGTCTATCTTCATCGGGAGATTTCTTATACTGTAAATCATTTTAGTCATTCTTCTTTGTATGTTCTCCAATGAATCTATATCCATCCTGTAGTAAGGAGACCAAAACTGAGCTGCATAATCCAATGAGGGCTCACTAGTGATGTATAGAGCTGTAAAATAACTTTTGGGCTTCTGTTGCTTATACTTCTTGAAATAAATCCTAGTAATCTGTTAGCTTATTGGCCACTTAGGCACTGTTGTCTTGGCTTTAGATTTGCTTACCATGACTCCCAAGTCTTTTCCATTCTGTATTATCGCTCAACTTCACCTAGTTTATAAATTGAGGGATATTTTCATTACCAACGACTAGCACCTTACACTTTTCCACATTGGGAAATTCATCTGCCACTTTCAGACCAAGACATTAATTTATCCAAATCTCCTGGAGTTCATTGGTATCCTCCCCAGAATGAATTATACGGCCTATTTTTGTATCATCAGCAAATTATCATGTCACTTGCAATTTTCATCAAGGTCATTTTAAATTATGAACAATGGCCCAAACGATCCTTGTGGAACGCCACTGGGACAACCCATTCAGATTTGACCCCATTAATGGAAACTCTGCTTTCTATTGTAAGCCATGCCTTATCCATGCTAGACTTTACCTCTATACCATGAGCTGCCACCTTCTTAAGAGTCTCTTAGGTACTTATCGAAGGCCTTACTGAAATCCAAGTAAACTATATCATATTCTTTATCACTGTCTACTGCCTCAAATGTTTTATTGAAAACGTCAGTAAATTTGTCAGGCAGGAACGACCTCTCGTAAACCCATGCTGAGATTCATTAATCAAATTATGTTCTTCAAGGTGACTTCTGATAATATCAGCTATAATTGATTCTAATAATTTGCCTACTATAGACGTGAGGCTTATTGGACGGTAATTTGATGGACTGGACTTATCCCTGATTTGAATATAGGAACTACATTAGCTATCTTCCACATCTCTGGCACAACACCAGTTAGGATGGACGTATTAAACACATTCGTTAATGGCTGACTAAGTTCCATCTTGATTCTTTAAGTACCCTGAAACAACTCGTCGGGTCCTGGGGACTTATTTTGCTTCAGTTTATCTATCTGTTTGATAACCATATCCCTCGTGACAGTAATATTAGTTAATTTGAATTCTTCAGGAACTGAATAATTGTTAATTTCTGGAATCTCATTTACGTCTTCTTGTGTAAAGACTGACAAAAAATAGTCATTAAATAGAGAACACATTTCAGTTCGTTATCCGTCAGCTGTCCATTCCCAATTTTCAGAGGTCCTACCTTTTCCCTCACCTTCGTCCTGTACACTTGAAAGAACCCTTTTGGATTAGTCTTTGATTCATTAGCAACCTTAATCTCATAGTCACGTTTAGCCTTTCTAATCCCCTTTTTACTTCTCTTTTCAACTGAACATATTGGTCAATAAGGTTAACATCTCCTCTTTTGATGCGCCTATAAATTCCTCTTTTCTCCCCTAATAGATGTTTTAGCCTCCTGTTAATCCATTTGGGATCGTTATTATTTGACCTAAATTCTCTCTGGGGAATAAACATACTCTGTGCACGTTGTACATTATTAAGAAAAATCATAAACGCAGATCCCATCGTAATCGTTAGCTAGATTACCCCAGTCGAGATTAGACAGGTGTTCCTAAGTCCAATATAATCGGCAGAACGAAAATCAGGAACTTTACCGTATTATCCCTATTCTCGTACTCCCATGCAATATTAAAGGTAATGGATTTGTGATCACTAGCTCCAAGCTCTTCAGTGATCTCCAGATTATTTAAAGAGTTTCTTTATTTGACAAGACTAGGTCGAGCAAATTATTACCTCTGGTAGGCTCCGTCACACACTGCTTCAGAAAACAGTCCTGAACTACTTCCATAAAGTCACTGGACTCAGATTACCGGTCAAAGAAGTCCAGTCAATATGACTAAAGTTAAAATCCCCTACTATCACTACGTTATTGTGCCTAGAAGCCCTAACAATTTCGTCCCAAAGAAGTCTCCTCTATCGTGATCCAAGCCTGGAGGTCGGTATATTACACCTAGAATCAGTTTTCTTGACCTTCAAAAACCTCTACCCAAACAGATTCTGTTAATGATCCATCTATTTTTAGGCCTGTTTTTATGCAGCAATTTATATTTTCTCGTACATACAATGCAACTCCACCCTTTCCCATTATATCTATCTACATGGAACAACTTAAACCCTGAATATGACACTCAGCAATCATATCCCGACTCTTGGTATTATACCATGTTTCAGTTATTGCAATGACATCAAAGTTCCCAGCACATGTTTTCAAACGTAATTCGTTAATTTTATTTCTGGCGCTTCGACAGTTAGTATAAAATACATTGATATGTATCTTCTTGTGAACCTTTTTCAGCTTTTGTTTTACACAATTTCTGTTACTATCATTACCCTGTGTCACTCGATTACTGTTATTGTTATGATTTATGATATCAAAGCCTGAATCAATATTTTGGCCCTCATTATTTACCATTCCTAAACCCATACCTCTAACTAATCCTAGTTTAAAGCCCTAACAACATCCTCAACTGAGCTAGCGAGAAATCCTACACCTTCCCTGGATAAGTGAACCCCACCCCTGGCATACATGTCATTTCGGCCATAGAAGTGGTCCCAGTTGTCAATGAATGGGACTGCATTATCCTTACAGTGTTTGTCCAGCCAGCAATTTATACCAATCGCTCTGGACAGCCATTCTTTTCCCAACACCCTTCTTGGAAAAATGCCACATATAACAGGGCTCCTCCCTTCTTCCTAATGATGTCTATTGCTGCCTTATACCTACTAACTAAATCCTCACTTCTACGCTTGGATACATCATTGCCTCCAGCACTGAGGCAGATAATAGGATTGATCCCATTACCATGCATGATGTTGTCAAGCCGGCTAACAATGTCTTCCATCCCAGCCCCAGGAAAGCAAACCCTCTGTCTCCTACTCCTATCTGTCAAGCAGAAGGCCCTATCCATATATCTAACTTGGCTATCCCCAACAACAACAATGTTTTTACCTTCCTTGGTACAGTTCGTCGTGACGTTCCCAGTAGTCGACTCACATTCGTCTGGTAGCACAGAAAAGGAGTTCGAAGTTTCCACAGCAGTCTCTTCTTCGTCGTTACTACCTCTCCATTCGTCTTCTTGATCTTCAACTTCGTCCCATGCTGTCCGGCCACTGCCCAGGTTCCCTTCTTGACCTGAGGACTCACAACAGGAGGACTACTACGAATCCTCTTGTTTTCCTCCGTCAATCGCCGTATCTCAAGCTTCGCTACCCTCAATTCCTCCTTAAGCTGCTGGTAAAGTTGCTCAATAGGGGGCATCTTGATTCAGTCCACAGGGAGTACACTAGACACGTCTTCACTGAGCTAAGAACAGGTCACCACTGAGCTAAGAACAGGTCACCACTGAGCTAAGAACAGGTCACCACTGAAGGGAAGACAGTGCTGACAGCCACCCGTGTGGTGGAGGCGTCTACCTTTCAGTATGGTAGTTTCTGTTCAGTCTCTAACAACCGGGTTGTTGGTTATCACCGGACGGTGTTAATGGCGACTCTTATAGGTATACGAGAATATAGGTTGTATAGAAATGTACTTCACGGATTCTAGCAACAGACCGCTCCTCACGCTTGCACGTCCCCAATGATGTTTGTGTGTGTGGGGGAGAAAAAATGAAGCGGCACTTTACGGGTTACAAGCTGTCCAATGGATTTTGTTGACTGTAGGTGAGGACATAGAGACGAAAGTATGAACTACCAAACTCAGGGGCGGAGGAATGAACTACCATCGCCACCGCCGAGGGCTCCGTTTGCATGTTGAAGAGGTTAGGACAGCAATAAACACCACCAGATAGTTTAGGGACACGGGTCCAAAGACTTGTCTGTTGACTTACACGAACTACCCCAGTGTTGACTCCCTCACGAGGGAGGGGTAGTACAGTGACCCTGCTGTTGATGCGATGTAAAGTGTGTCGTCTCCACTACTGCATGACCGACACTTCCCCAAAGTACACTCTCCAACACCCGAATCACTGACACTACACGACGAGTGTATAGACAGTTTAATCTGATCGGTATTTTATTTATGAAAGTAAAATTGATAAAAGGTTTCAGGTGATCCACGTGCGGTAGATGGGCGTAAGTTCCCTATTACTTCCTCTAGTGACCAGTTTATGTTCCGCATTCCCCTTCAACCCCACAAATGCAGACACCCTGAGGTTTGTGGTGTGCACACATGACGCCACACTCTACTGACCTTGAGATCAAATTGCCATAGTCGTTGTGATGCTGAGAGTGAACATAATGACACAAACATCAGGATAGCAACACTCCCTGTTTATATTATATACACATATTTTATATATATATATATAAATATATATATATATATATATATATATATATATATATATATATATATATATATATATATATATATATATAAATAAATGGCTCATATTTAGCGAGTTTTCAAATAATTATAAATTGCCACCTTTATCAGCTAATGTACGACTCGAGTCACTACTACAAATTAAGTTTAACATAAAACAAAATATAAGACCATAGTTAATATGATGGATGTAATTTATGTAAACCAAAGCAGGCGACCTCGAGGGTGTCATAATGATGTCTTAAACCGACACTACCACCTTCACTTCACCCCCTTCATCACCTTCACAACCACCACCCTTAACAGAGCCGCCACCGCTACCACCGCCGCCACCATCGCCATTTCTATTGCCCAACCACAACTCCTTCACTAAAACCACCATATTCCCCTTCCCCTACCATAACAGCGCTCTTCACTACCCTCCCCACCAGGACAACCCCTCCTCATAGTGCTGTTACTCTCCCTCCCCCATCACAATCACAGTGCCTCTACCCTCCTCTCACCATCATTGCGACCACTGTCACCAGACTGCTGCTAATCCCCTTCACCGCTATAACAACCACCCTTCACCACAGTGTTGCTACACGCCCCTCCCTCCACCCTTACACAACGCCCTTCACTACCATATAACCACCCTCCACCACCACATAACCACCCTCCACTACCACATGACCACCCTCCGCCACCACATGACTAACCTCCACACGACCAACCTCCACCCCCAAATGACCACCCTCCATCCCCACATGACCACCCTCCACCCCTACATGACCACCCTCCACCCCTACATGACCACCCTCCACCCCCAAATGACCACCCTCCATCCCCAAATGACCACCCTCCATCCCCACATGACCACCCTCCACCCCTACATGACCACCCTTCACCCCCACATGACCACCCTTCACCCCCACATGACCACCCTCCATCCCCACATGACCACCCTCCACCCCTACATGACCACCCTCACATGACCACCCTCCACCCCCAAATGACCACCCGCCATCCCCAAATGACCACCCTCCACCCCCACATGGCCACTCTCCATCACATGACCACCCTCCATCACATGACCACCCTCCATCACATGACCACCCTCAACCCCCACATGACCACCCTCCACCATCACATGACCATCCTCCACCATCACATGACCATCCTCCACCATCACATGACCACCCTCCATCACATGACCACCCTCCATCCTCCATCACATGACCACCATCACATGACCACCCTCCACCCCTACATGACCACCCTCCACCCCCACATAGCCACCCTCCACCATCACATGACCACTCTCCACCATCACATGACCACCCTCAACCCCCACATGACCACTCTGATCGCGGGTTCTAACCCCGCCCGTGGTATGGTTTCCATGTTTTACCATCACATGACCACCCTCCACCATCACATGACCACCCTCAACCCCCACATGACCACCCTCCACCATCACATGACCACCCTCAACCCCCACATGACCACCCTCCATCACATGACCACCCTCCACCATCACATGACCACCCTCCACCATCACATGACCACCCTCCACCATCACATGACCACCCTCCACCATCACATGACCACCCTCCACCATCACATGACCACCCTCAACCCCCACATGACCACCCTCCACCATCACATGACCACCCTCCATCATCACATGACCACCCTCACCATCACATGACCACCCTCCACCATTACATGACCACCCTCCACCATCACATGACCACCCTCCACCATCACATGACCACGTAGTGTCATTTTGGGATTCTATTCTCCAGAGTACACAATGAAAGGGAAGTAACACATTAACCCCATCAGTATTCTTCCCTTTATCCGTGACTCTCCTGACTCAGCCCAATATCAGGCCCTTGTTTAAAGAAGATGGAACCTAAAGTCAGTATCTGAAATGCGTGAGTTCAGCAGTAACAGCCTGGCAGATCAGGCCCTGATCCACCGGGGGACCTGGTCATGGACCGGGCCTCGGGGGCGTTGACCCCCGGAACAACTTCCAGGTCGACTCCATGTACAATGATGACAACACAGAAATGAGCGAAATACTGAAGTCAACATAACTTTTGTTCAGCGAGACAATCAAAAATATTTTTTTTCATGAACGGAGTGAAAACAAATGTATACTATTCAATAGAGTGAGAGATCTTGGAGCGATGTCAGAAGACATTACGATCAAGGATCACAGCAGCATTGCTATCACAAATACAAGGGAACTGACACTCGGGAAGGTAGATAGAACCTTCAAAACAAGAGATGCCAAGCCAGAGTCCTTTGATATACTTTTGGTGAGTTTCGAGAGTTTTTTTTATACTCCCAGAGCACAGTTTTGAGCCAGACTCGTCTGGTGTTTGCCTGGTCAACCAGGCTTTTGCTGTTGGCGGCCCGCTGGCCCACATATCCATCACAACCTGGCTGATTTGGCACCTACCTGACCTTATCAAAGAAGATACGCTCGGCAAAGTTCATTAAAAGATAAAATTAGTTATTCCATCACTTAGAAACCTCCACTGAAGTGACCACTTAAATTGGCAAGGGGTGTGAAGAAGCCTCCATACCACTTAGGTTTACTTCTAAGATAATACTAACCCCTTACAGTATAACTTCGGTAAACATTTCTTTAAGATTACAATAAAATAGAATACAAACTAATACCAGTAATACTAGAATTCATGTGAATTTAGTAGACAAATTATTCATTCATCAAAGGCATATCAAAGGTGCCCCCTACAACTCCTCAGTCCTTCCTCCTTCCCAAGTTTAAAATCAAAGGCTTCATTACCTCAAATAACAAGTCAAAATACAGGGCAGTCGTCACTACAGGGCAGTCGTCACTACAGGGCAGTCGTCACTACAGGGCAGTCGTCACTACAGGGCAGTCGTCACTACAGGGCAGTCGTCACTACAGGGCAGTCGTCACTACAGGGCAGTCGTCACTACAGGGCAGTCGTCACTACAGGGCAGTCGTCACTACAGGGCAGTCGTCACTACTGGCAGTCGTCACTACAGGGCAGTCGTCACTACAGGGCAGTCGTCACTACATGGCAGTCCTCACTACATGGCAGTCGTCACTACAGGGCAGTCGTCACTACAGGGCAGTCGTCACTACAGGGCAGTCGTCACTACAGGGCAGTCGTCACTACAGGGCAGTCCTCACTACAGGGCAGTCGTCACTACAGGGCAGTCGTCACTACAGGGCAGTCGTCACTACAGGGCAGTCGTCACTACAGGGCAGTCCGTCACTACAGGGCAGTCACTCAGGGCACTAGGGCAGTCCTCACTACAGGGCAGTCCTCACTACAGGGCAGTCCTCACTACAGGGCAGTCCTCACTACAGGGCAGTCCTCACTACAGGGCAGTCCTCACTACAGGGCAGTCCTCACTACATGGCAGTCCTCACTACATGGCAGTCCTCACTACAGGGCAGTCCTCACTACAGGGCAGTCCTCACTACAGGGCAGTCCTCACTACAGGGCAGTCCTCACTACAGGGCAGTCCTCACTACAGGGCAGTCCTCACTACAGGGCAGTCTACTACATGGCAGTCTCACTACAGGGCAGTCGTCACTACAGGGCAGTCGTCACTACAGGGCAGTCGTCACTACAGGGCAGTCGTCACTACAGGGCAGTCGTCACTACAGGGCAGTCCTCACTACAGGGCAGTCCTCACTACAGGGCAGTCCTCACTACAGGGCAGTCCTCACTACATGGCAGTCCTCACTACATGGCAGTCCTCACTACAGGGCAGTCCTCACTACAGGGCAGTCCTCACTACAGGGCAGTCGTCACTACAGGGCAGTCGTCACTACATGGCAGTCCTCACTACATGGCAGTCGTCACTACATGGCAGTCCTCACTACATGGCAGTCCTCACACTGGGAGACAAGCAACATACATCATAATTCACACCTTGAAAACTGTGCAGGGTTTGGTAACAGAAGCGCAATGTGTACACTGAAAGTAGAAAGATCAAGACCCTCTCGTTATACATACAGGGAATAACCAACGGAGAACAGGATAAGTTCAAGTTCTTGATCACAAGAAAGTGCCTAAGTCTGGACTGTGTGACGCTAGCGCTAACAGCCTGAATGATCAAGAGAGGACTCGACAGCAGGGGCGATTATCCCAGGAATCTTCTTCGGGTAACCATATACCAGAGTGCACACTATCTACACTACCTCTCATCAGGCTAGCACAGCCTACACCATCTCTCAGAGCACATTAGTGACCATACTCCAGGGTCTCATGAACAGACTAAAAAATTATTCACATTGCTTGTGGAGTTCAGCCCAGTAAATGCCTGGAACTGAACGAAAAAAAAAACCAAAACCAAAAGTAGAGTACAGCCTAGAAAAAATGATGGGGAGGGGGTGAGCGCCAACTGCTGATATTGAGAAAGAAAAAAAGACCTGGAGGTCAGCATCATGACAAACATATCACCAGGGGTACACAAATTTGGATAACGGCAGCAGATACGAGAGCCTAAATAAATAAATTTTAAGACACTCTAAATGACGTATGTAAAGCTTATCATGAAGTATGCAGGCCCCAGCATGGAAACACCTGCCTGATAAATCACATGCAAAAGCTAGAGAAGATTCAAAAGTTTGCAACAAACTTGTCCTACATGTAGCTGAGAGAAATTCTATATAGACTGAGGACTGAATCTAACACTAGAGAGAAAGACTGGATATAATCACGATCTACAAAATCTTAAGATGAATCGAGAGAGTAGCGAGTGTCTTGAATAAGAGACTAGGAAGGTCACATGTAAGCGCTAGAAAGACAGATTAATCATATCGGAGTCACACTGTATTTCTTTCGCCTCAGGTTGGCTGAAAGGAGGACTCAAAAGAGAAGGTGGAGACTTTCCCCATTCACAGCTTCAGGGATAGATATGACCGAGCCCGAGACGCCAGAATCGAGTAGTTGTCAAATCTTCGCAAAAAGTGTGTTTGCACCCTACCAAATACAACTCTGAGTACACATTTGCGATGTACTCGTCAACTCTGTGGTACGAAGGAAGGGAACAGCAGTAAATAGGAAGAAGGCAGTTCAGAAAAATAATCCGCACTTAGGAGAGGAACTTTAAGATGTTTCGGTCCATCCAGGACCATGGTCAAGTTGTCACTTGACAACACTTCAGGACCATGGTCAAGTTGTCACTTGACAACACTTCAGGACCATGGTCAAGTTGTCACTTGACAACACTTCAGGACCATGGTCAAGTTGTCACTTGACAACACTTCAGGACCATGGTCAAGTTGTCACTTGACAACACTTCAGGACCATGGTCAAGTTGTCACTTGACAACACTCCAGGACCATGGTCAAGTTGTCACTTGACAACACTCCAGGACCATGGTCAAGTTGTCACTTGACAACACTCCAGGACCATGGTCAAGTTGTCACTTGACAACACTCCAGGACCATGGTCAAGTTGTCACTTGACAACACTCCAGGACCATCGTCAAGTTGTCACTTGACAACACTTCAGGACCATGGTCAAGTTGTCACTTGACAACACTCCAGGACCATGGTCAAGTTGTCACTTGACAACACTCCAGGACCATGGTCAAGTTGTCACTTGACAACACTCCAGGACCATGGTCAAGTTGTCACTTGACAACACTCCAGGACCATGGTCAAGTTGTCACTTGACAACACTCCAGGACCATGGTCAAGTTGTCACTTGACAACACTCCAGGACCATGCGGTCAAGTTGTCACTTGACAACACTCCAGGACCATGGTCAAGTTGTCACTTGACAACACTCCAGGACCATGGTCAAGTTGTCACTTGACAACACTCCAGGATGGACTGAAACTCCGTCATAAGGTTCCTGTCCTAAGTGCGTGTTTTTGGTGAGGTGTTCCAGCCACGGTAGTGTGATCTTTTTATTCTTTAGGAAGAAAGCAGATAGAGAGATTGAAAGATGAAGTAAATAAGACATGGTGATGGAATGTTTCCAGGTGAAGGTCAATGCTGCATCAGTTGCAACACAACCAGAAATTTCTTTAAACAAAAAAAAAAAAAAAGTCAGCCTGGAATTTTCATTTTTTTCTTAGAATGTTTTTTTTTTCACGTTTCAAGTTACTTTACTACTTAATATAATGCTTTTATAATTGATTATTAATATATTTTAACTTACTTTTACATAACTAATATTGACAATTGTACTTGATATAAGTTAACTGAAAATTTTCTGATCTATGTAGTTCATTACGGTGCACACTGCACTGTATATTTGTACTGTACTTTAATATATCTTCTACAAAGAAAACTCTACCGTACTGCTAATAACTGTATATTATGTCTTATTAGAACAATACTGTCGTGTCTCATTATTAAAACAATATTGTTATGTTCAACAAATCATTTAATATGTCTCATGTCAAACAAAACAAAAAAATTCCAATAGAATCCATACATGTTGAAACCTTGTCTGACAACAACTCCATTGGACAATGTACATATTGCTTGAGATATACTTCACAAAGAAACTAATAAAACACAGTGAAGGCATTCATGTTGAGATTGTTAAATACTTCACTGCAGTCTGTTTTTGGCAGTGAAGATGTCAACACAAGATCATGATAACATGTAAAGGAAGATATAAAGCTACAGACAGGAAGGAGTTTGAAAAAAAAAGACAAGGGAAATACGAAACAGAAGTGCAGACTCTACAGTGGGGGGGAAAAAGATCAGCTCAAAAACTGAAAGACTGAGAAAACACTTAAAAAAAAACTGTAATGAATTTGGTAAAAAAAAGAAGTGTGTCAGGGACCTCTCAAAACGCACCTTCACCACCATTCAAATTCTAGAGATCAGGATAAGTCCAAGTTAATTATGTTACTATTGATAACTGTTGTTTAATTATAATTTATCAAAAAGTTGCATTATATAATGTAACAATACAGATTTCTGTAATTATTTTTTTCTCGTTTATAAGAACATTTTCATTTTATACTTTACCATGAAATATTATAATGTAATATGTTTACACTCTATATGTAAAAGTTCAATATTCATATAAGTGATCTGCATTCCGTTAATGATTTACTTAAATTTGAGTTCTGCTACACATTATTAATGTATACAGTAACATTACAGTACCTTTTTATAGGACATATTAGGCCATGTCAGACCCAGGTTTTTTAAACTTAAAAACTCGGTCTGGGGAAGTGACAACCCTGAACACAACAGCAGCAGTGAAGCAGTACTGCCCATCTGTAGGAACTAAAAATAACCCTGGCATAATAAGTAGATACGAGCGAGGCCGAGCCTGCAGCTCACTACTCAGCTACGACCCACCATCAATGACTGGTGGCAGCAACACTGTGTAGAGAACCAGAATACACTGGCCGGACCCAGACACCGTAGAGGGGAGGACAGAACTGACAAGGAATGGAGGGTGAGGACAGGAGTAGAATAAACAAAAATAAGAGATGAAGAGAAAGCAGATGGCAGGGAGGAACTCAATAGCTGCAGAGCGGAGACCAGCTGGTGCAACTAGTGATATGGAACGCGGCCACTGATATGTTACATCACTCTTTTTCTTTTTTTGTCTTCCTCCCATTAAGTATAACCGTATCTACACACACCTACACACACACACACCTACACACCTACACACACACACACACACACACACACACACACACACACACACACACACACACACGTACGTCTTTTGTATATGTGAATAATATGACAGAAGGGATAGTAGACGACGTGAAACTAATGAGGGGAATACAAGCGGACGAGGACCAGGAAAGGATACAAATGGATCTGGACAGGCTGCAGCCCTAGTCTGACAAATGGCTCCTGGAGTTTAACCACATCAAATGCAAAATTATGAAGCGTGGGGAAGGACAAAAAAGACCGCAGACGGAGTATAAACTCGGGAGGCAAAGGCTGCAAACCTCACTCAAAAAGCACTTTGGGGTGAACATCATACCGAATATATCCCATGAGGCGTACATCAACAAAATAACTGTTGCAGCAATTGCCTGTCTGGCAAATCTAAGAATAGCTTTTCGACATCTAAGGAGTCATTCACAACACTGTACACGGTGCACGTCAGGCCCATATTGCAGTATGCAACACCAGTATGGAACCCACATCTGGTCAAGCATATCAAGAAATTGGAGAAAGTGCAGAGGTCTGCAACAAGACTAGTCCCGGAACTAAGGGGTATGTCCTATGAGGAGAGGTTAAGGAAACTAAACAAGATGACACTGGAGGACAGGGGGACTAAGGGGGATATGTTAACTACGTAAAAATACCGAGAGAAACTGACAAGGTGAAAAAGGACAGAATGTTTCAGAGATGGGGAAACTGGAACACGAGGGCACGGTTGGAAGTTGAAAACTCATCTGAGTCACAGAAACGTTAGGAAGTATTTTTTCAGCCTTATAGTTGTTAGTGGAGCAATCTGGAGAGTGAAGTGGTAGAGGCGGGATACATACATAGCTTTAAGAAGAAGTACCATAAGGCTCAGGAGAGAGTGGACCTAGTAGCGACCAGCAGAGGGACGGGGACAGAAGATATGAATCGACCCCTGCAATCATATATATACACACACTAACATAATAAATTCATTATTATTTTCAAATGCGAGTCTTGTGTTGTAATGTGAAGTGAGCAATAGATACACTAGACTAGACAGACACATGTACAGTCTCAGTGGTATCTCTCTCAGCAACTAGTGTCCTGTCACCTAGCTTCCTTCATGACTAGCCACAGTAATAACGGTCCATCAAATACAGTAAGATACGTAAACCTGAATAGGCTGAACAATGTGTCTGGCAGCTTGAACAATAAGCTGAACAAACTGTCATGTAGCTCAGAGAAGTAGCCGGTGTTGAGTTACACACTACACCCTAGTGTTGTTACACACTACACCCTAGTGTTGTTACACACTACACCCTAGTGTTGTTACACACTACACCCTAGTGTTGTTACACACTACACCCTAGTGTTTACACTACCCTAGTGTTGTTACACACTACACCCTAGTGTTGTTACACACTACACCCTAGTGTTGTTACACACTACACCCTAGTGTTGTTACACACTACACCCTAGTGTTGTTACACACTACACCCTAGTGTTGTTACACACTACACCCTAGTGTTGTTACACACTACACCCTAGTGTTGTTACACACTACACCCTAGTGTTGTTACACTACACTAGTGTTTTACACACTACACCTAGTGTTGTTACACACTACACCCTAGTGTTGTTACACATACACCCTAGTGTTGTTACACACTACACCCTAGTGTTGTTACACACTACACCCTAGTGTTGTTACACACTACACCCTAGTGTTGTTACACACTACACCCTAGTGTTGTTACACACTACACCCTAGTGTTGTTACACACTACACCCTAGTGTTGTTACACACTACACCCTAGTGTTGTTACACACTACACCCTAGTGTTGTTACACACTACACCCTAGTGTTGTTACACACTACACCCTAGTGTTGTTACACACTACACCCTAGTGCTGAGTTATACACTACACCCTAGTGCTGAGTTATACACTACACCCTAGTGTTGTTACACACTACACCCTAGTGCTGAGTTACACACTACACCCTAGTGTTGTTACACACTACACCCTAGTGCTGTTACACACTACACCCTAGTGTTGTTACACACTACACCCTAGTGTTGTTACACACTACACCCTAGTGTTGTTATACACTACACCCTAGTGTTGTTACACTACACCCTAGTCCTGAGTTACACACTACACCCTAGTGCTGAGTTACACACTACACCCTAGTGCTGAGTTACACACTACACCCTAGTGCTGAGTTACACACTACACCCTAGTGCTGAGTTACACACTACACCCTAGTGCTGAGTTACACACTACACCCTAGTGCTGAGTTACACACTACACCCTAGTGCTGAGTTACACACTACACCCTAGTGCTGAGTTACACACTACACCCTAGTGCTGAGTTACACACTACACCCTAGTGCTGAGTTACACACTACACCTAGTGCTGAGTTACACACTACACCTAGTGCTGAGTTACACACTACACCCTAGTGCTGAGTTACACACTACACCCTAGTGCTGAGTTACACACTACACCCTAGTGCTGAGTTACACACTACACCCTAGTGCTGAGTTACACACTACACCCTAGTGCTGAGTTACACACTACACCCTAGTGCTGAGTTACACACTACACCCTAGTGCTGAGTTACACACTACACCCTAGTGCTGAGTTACACACTACACCCTAGGCTGGGTTACACTACACCTCAAGGCTGGGTTACACTACACCTCAAGGCTGGGTTACACTACACCTCAAGGCTGGGTTACACTACACCTCAAGGCTGGGTTACACTACACCTCCAGGCTGGGTTACACTCATTATTAGGATCGAATTGCAAACGCAGTTTTTTTAAAACTTCTAACATTTTAAATAAAACACTGATAAACATGCAGATATCATAAACCAACTTTGTAACTAAGAATTCTCAGGAAAATGCTGCTGTTGCGTTTTTAAGATACTGTATGGAAAATGTTGACTTATTTTATTTTGGAAAGACATAAATATAGCACGAGGTTTGGCTACGAGACCAATGATCTGTTTATTCATGTAAAATATTTGAATAGTACTAATTAGATTTAGACTGTTTTGGTTGAAAACATGTAAATTAGTGGCAAAACGAAATTCGTAATGAACGAATGCAACAATTAAATGAAGTAACTGGGATTCTAACTCGCCATGAGAGAACCACGCCAGCGCCCTGGTGGACTGCATCACAGAGTGTAGCTTAGTGATGTGCTCACTGAAATATTTCGGAAGAAACAGTGACTCAACCAGCAATCATTAACTGTAGCTCTGGTCCCACTGTTACAGTTGCTCATTGTAGGCTTCCAGACAATATTAAATGAAGTGGCAGAGGCATATCATACTTACTTTTAAAACTGTGCACAGTTTTAAAAGTAGGTATGATAGGCTCCTGGAGACCAGGAATTAATTAAACCGACCGATATGGGTTAAGAGGCTGGTTCAGAAACTGTGATCCAACCCTTGGAAACACAACTAGGTGAGTACACATACCACAATCTCTTACCCAGTGGTACTCTCTACAGCCTCGCTGACCTTACCAGTACCGTAAAAGGAATGTAGCACTGAAAATTCGGCCTGAGGATGTGAGACTTAATAGGCAGGTTCTAGGGTGATGTGTGGGTGATGTTGACATTCAGCACACCGCACATGACCTGCAGTGATGTGTGGGGTGATGTTGCTGTCACCCATCACACCACACATGACCTGCAGTGATGTGTGGGGTGATGTTGCTGCCATCCATCACACCACACATGACCTACAGTGATGTGTGGGTGATGTTGCTGCCATCCATCACACCACACATGACCTACAGTGATGTGTGGGTGATGTTGCTGCCATCCATCACACCACACATGACCTGCAGTGATGTGTGGGTGATGTTGCTGCCATCCATCAAACCACACATGACCTGCAGTGACGTGTGGGGTGATGTTGCTGTCACTCATCACATCACTTTTTACCTACAGTGATGTGTGGGGTGATGTTGCTGCCATCCATCACACCACACATGACCTACAGTGATGTATGGGTGATGTTGCTGCCATCCATCACACCACACATGACCTACAGTGATGTGTGGGTGATGTTGCTGCCATCCATCACACCACACATGACCTGCAGTGATGTGTGGGTGATGTTGCTGCCATCCATCACACCACACATGACCTGCAGTGATGTGTGGGGTGATGTTGCTGTCACTCATCACACCACATATGACCTACAGTGATGTGTGGGTGATGTTGCTGCCATCCATCACACAACACATGACCTAGTGATGTGTGGGTGATGTTGCTGCCATCCATCACACCACACATGACCTAAAGTGATGTGTGGGTGATGTTGCTGCCATCCATCACACCACATATGACCTGCGGTCATGTGGGTGATGCTGATGTCACCCAACTCACCACACATGACCTACAGTGATGTGTGGGTGATGTTGCTGTCACCCATCACACCACATATGACCTGCGGCCATGTGGGTGATGCTGCTGTCACCCAACTCACCACACATGGCCAGAGGTAATGTACTCAACCAGCATTCCTGGTTTCTGGTCACTTGAGTCATATATGAACCCCACGTGACCTGCATCATATACTGGCTAGGTTTACAACCATCCCAGATCTATCTCTAAGCGTGTCAAGGCAATCCATAAAAAAGTGCTCGCCCTACATGACTTCTACTATATTCCGAATGCCTTCAAAGTTACTGAAAGGTTAGAGAAATACCAGGGCAGGAAGTGAATAGTGAGCAAGGTTGTCTGACGGACTCAATGCTCGCGTCGATGACTGATCTCGTGTTCTAGTGACACTGCGTATGCACGTGGGACGTATACGTAGCTCTTCCCCTCGCCCCACACGCGACACTACCCAGCCTATCACCGTCACGCTCCAGACCACCACCAAAGCATTCCAACATGGAAAAAAGTTGGCAACACTCACCTCCACTTTATCACCACTACTATCTGGCACTATTAAAGCTTTTTACGCTAATTACTTTTAAAGTGTCATTAATGTTGGCAACATCTGTGAGATTTCCGACACGGAGCCAACCAGACACCACCTAACTTGCCAGCAGCAAAACTAAGAGGCTTGACACATCACTGATGCCAGCCCGCCTTATGTCGCTCTTCACCATATATACACTATCATCGCCCTCACCCTTTCAATTATCACTGTCGTAATTACTGCCTCTATGTCCTTTCTTACTCTAATGCTGTTCTTATAAGCTGCCAAAACTGTATTATATGAGCTATACAAAAGGTTTCCCCTAACTGTACAATTGTTACCTCTATCACTGACAGATTGTATCCACAGTTATGTAGCAGAGATACACCTGGTAAAGAATAAAATCTGAAGACTTTGAAGAAGCAGCAGAAGCAGTAGCAGATGCAGAAATAGACGCAGCAAAGGAACCAGGATGTCTTAAGTAGTTAACTTGACCACCAGAAACATGATCAAGGATGCAGCAGTGGTCATGTGCGTGGGATACGTGAATGATCAATGTATTGAAGAGGACAAGTATGCAAGTTGATGTACTGGAAAGCAGTCACTCCCTACATGGTCAAAGTGTAATAACCCGAGTATCGTACCGGAATATACAACTTAGGGTTTATAGTCCCAGTTGACCTTTTCTTTTTATATTGCCTTATTTGGGCAGCGCCACTCATTTTGTTAGTGAAATACATAGCCATAAAAACAACAGCCGAAATAGTGGACACGCCATTGGTGATGTCAAGAGTTTCGAGGGTTTACATATTATCTGGGAGCAATAAAAGTTCTGCATTTTTTATCTAACTCGATATCTCACTTAAATAGATAAAAACAACCGTCACAGTTTTGTACAATCTTTTGCAGATGACACTAAAATAAGCATGAACGTCACCTTGGTAGCAAACACTGAAAAAATGCAGTAAGATATAAACAGGGTTTTCCGGTGAGCAGTGGAGAACAACATGACGTTCAATGGTGATAAGTTACAGCAGCTTAGACATGGAAAGAATGAAGAGCTCAAAAGGGACACTGTATACAAAATTTAAGATGATCATCAAATAGAAAGAAAGGAATACGTGAAAGACCTGGGAATAATTATGTCAACTGACCTCTGTTTAAAAGAACACAATAAGATCAATGTCATGACAGACAGGAAGATGACGGAATGGATAATGCGAACTTTCAGAACAAAGGAAATGTGCCAGTGATAACACTTTTCAAATCGCTTGTGCTCTCTCATTTGGAATATTATTCAGTGTTGACGGCCCCGTTCAGGGTATGAGAACTATCCGAGCTGGAACAGATACAGAGATCGTTTACGGCCCACATAGAGCCAATAAAGCATTTAAATTACTGGAAACGCCTTTAAGTCCTAAATATGTATTTAATGGAGCGGAGGAGAGAGATACATGATAATATACACCTTAAAAGTCCTTGGGGACACTGTCCTAACTCTGACACTGCCATAACATACTGGAGTGAGAGATATGGGAGGAAGTGCAACGTGGGCACAATAAAAACATAAGAACATAAGAAAGAAGGAACACTGCAGCAGGCCTACTGGCCCATGCGAGGCAGGTTCAAGTCTCCCACCGGCTTAAGCCAATGCCCCGACCCAGCCACGGCATCTGACCTAGTAGCACAAGCTAGTCAGGACCAACTCGCACCCACCCGCACCCACTCATATATTTATCTAGCCTATTTTTAAAACTACACAACGTTTTAGCCTCTATAACTGTACTCGGGAGTTTGTTCCACTCATCGACAACTCTATTACCAAACCAATGCTTTCCTATATCCTTCCTGAATCTGAATTTATCCAACTTTTAAAGCCATTGCAGCGAGTCCTGTCAATACTAGATATTTTTAGCACGCTATTTACATCCCCTTTATTTATTCCTGTTTTCCATTTATACACCTCAATCATATCCCCCCTAATTCTGCGCCTTTCTAGAGAGTGCAGATTCAGGGCCCTCAGTCTATCCTCATAGGGAAGATTTCTGATACATGGGATCAACTTTGTCATCCTCTTTTGTACGTTTTCCAGAGCATTTATAACCATTCTGTAATACGGTGACCAAAACTGTGCAGTATAATCTAGATGAGGCCTAACCAAGGATATACAGAGTTGAAGAACAACCTGAGGACTCCTATTATTTATGCTTCTTGATATGAAGCCAAGGATTCTGTTCGCTTTATTGCGAACACTTATGCACTGCTGTCTTGGTTTTAGATTACTGCTAACCAGAACTCCTAAATCCTTTTCGCAATCAGTAGTATTAAGATCTACATTATTTAGTTTATATGTGGCATGGTTATTGTCCTGTCCAATATTTAGAACTTTGCATTTATCTATATTAAACTGCATCTGCCACTTCTCCGACCACTGCATCAGTCTATTCAAATCTTCCTGGAGTGCTCTAATGTCCTAATTTGAATGAATTGGACGGCCTATTTTGGTGTTATCGGCAAACTTGCTTATGTCGTTATTTATTCCCTCATCTATGTCGTTTATGTAGATTGTGAACAACAAGGGGCCCAATACTGACCCCTGTGGAACACCGCTTGTGACGCTTCCCCATTCTGATTTCTCCCCATTTATGCAAACTGCTGCCTATTTGTCAACCATGCCTCTATCCATGGTCCAAGACTATTCAATACCTTACCAGAGGATATCAAACACTTTTGGGACAAGTGTAGAAGTCTTTAAGTGAAAACTGGACAAGTATCTTCACTAGGTGCTAGACCAACCAGACTGTGATGAACATGTGAGCCAGTAGACCACCGACAGCAACAGCCTGGTTGACCAGGCAAGCGCAAGATGAGCCTGACCCAAGGCCGGGTTCTGGGAGTAAGTCTCAGAACTCATTAAATGAATATCAAAGTATTCTAGACGAGAGCAGAAGCGTCTTGTAAAACACCATCATTGCTAAGTCATGTTCTTTACATGTTCTCTTACTCTATCCTATCATTTTCCTCACCAAGCTAACGAGAGTGTACGCTCTTCGCTACCTCTGTCATGATCACAGCATCATGATAATAATTGATGAATGATAACTGATAATGACTGACATTGGCTGATGATGAGAGAGGGCAAGCTGCCCATTCACACTCGAGGGACACGAACAGCATTTATAAGTCAAGTCACAGCCCTGGAGTTGCTATCACAAACTAAGATAGGAAGTTGCAATTTCTTCATTTGACTTTTAAAAGTCTAAACAAATCATGTGTTTCTATGAGCAGTCCATTTACGCACAGAACACTTTTTTCATTAGGAGATTACTGCATTTGTGTTTTCGTTGTATTTAATACTGGAGAAATTGTTGGACTGTCCATTATTGCTCCCACTCGTGTTGTTGTGTTTGGCGTGCTTGTTCTGGTGTGGGTATTTTGGGCCAACTCAACATGACTGGTGTTTGTAGTATTTTTTATTCAGTTAATTTACTGTTTTTATTCCCACGCCTGGCCCAAGGCCGGGTTCTGGGAGCAGAAAAACTCTCGGAACTAATCAAAGGTACGTGAAATAGTTTGCAATCTAGGTCAAATAATTTTTTTTTCTCTACATTCTTTACGCATTTCCTAGCTTACTCTTGCATTTTCTGTGGTATTGATAAAAAAATTCAATCTATATTTACATATTGCTGGGGGACAGCACTTACATGTGTGTCCTGTCTTGGTATCATTTATGATAATGTTTGTACTTGGTTTCTCTGGTTTTCTATTTGTTATGTATCAGTTTCTAGCTTTCCTTTGATTTCCCCCTCTTGTGTTGTTTTGCTACTTTTTATGGTGTTTGATCATTATTTAGTTTAGTTTCTCCTGCCACTAGTCTGTTTACGGAACCACCGTATTCTAACCTGCTATCATTCTTCCTCTGTGTTTACGGAACCACCGTATTCTAACCTGCTATCATTCTTCCTCTGTGTTTATGGAACCACCGTATTCTAACCTGCTATCATTCTTTCTCTGTGTTTACGGAACCACCGTATTCTAACCTGCTATCATTCTTCCTCTGTGTTTACGGAACCACCGTATTCTAACCTGCTATCATTCTTCCTCTGTGTTTACGGAACCACCGTATTCTAACCTGCTATCATTCTTCCTCTTGTGTTTACGGAACCACCGTATTCTAACCTGCTATCATTCTTCCTCTGTGTTTACGGAACCACCGTATTCTAACCTGCTATCATTCTTCCTCTTGTGTTTACGGAACCACCGTATTCTAACCTGCTATCATTCTTCCTCTGTGTTTACGGAACCACCGTATTCTAACCTGCTATCATTCTTTCTCTGTGTTTACGGAACCACCGTATTCTAACCTGCTATCATTCTTCCTCTGTGTTTATGGAACCACCGTATTCTAACCTGCTATCATTCTTTCTCTGTGTTTACGGAACCACCGTATTCTAACCTGCTATCATTCTTCCTCTGTGTTTACGGAACCACCGTATTCTAACCTGCTATCATTCTTCCTCTGTGTTTACGGAACCACCGTATTCTAACCTGCTATCATTCTTCCTCTTGTGTTTACGGAACACCGTATTCTAACCTGCTATCATTCTTCCTCTTGTGTTTACGGAACCACCGTATTCTAACCTGCTATCATTCTTCCTCTTGTGTTTACGGAACCACCGTATTCTAACCTGCTATCATTCTTCCTCTGTGTTTACGGAACCACCGTATTCTAACCTGCTATCATTCTTTCTCGTGTTTACGGAACCACCGTATTCTAACCTGCTATCATTCTTCCTCTTGTGTTTACGGAACCACCGTATTTTAACCTGCTATCATTCTTCCTCTGTGTTTACGGAACCACCGTATTCTAACCTGCTATCATTCTTCCTCTGTGTTTACGGAACCACCGTATTCTAACCTGCTATCATTCTTCCTCTGTGTTTACGGAACCACCGTATTCTAACCTGCTATCATTCTTTCTCTGTGTTTACGGAACCACCGTATTCTAACCTGCTATCATTCTTCCTCTTGTGTTTACGGAACCACCGTATTCTAACCTGCTATCATTCTTCCTCTTGTGTTTACGGAACCACCGTATTCTAACCTGCTATCATTCTTCCTCTGTGTTTACGGAACCACCGTATTCTAACCTGCTATCATTCTTTCTCTGTGTTTACGGAACCACCGTATTCTAACCTGCTATCATTCTTCCTCTTGTGTTTACGGAACCACCGTATTCTAACCTGCTATCATTCTTCCTCTGTGTTTACGGAACCACCGTATTCTAACCTGCTATCATTCTTCCTCTGTGTTTACGGAACCACCGTATTCTAACCTGCTATCATTCTTCCTCTGTGTTTATGGAACCACCGTATTCTAACCTGCTATCATTCTTTCTCTGTGTTTACGGAACCACCGTATTCTAACCTGCTATCATTCTTCCTCTGTGTTTACGGAACCACCGTATTCTAACCTGCTATCATTCTTCCTCTGTGTTTACGGAACCACCGTATTCTAACCTGCTATCATTCTTCCTCTTGTGTTTACGGAACCACCGTATTCTAACCTGCTATCATTCTTCCTCTTGTGTTTACGGAACCACCGTATTCTAACCTGCTATCATTCTTCCTCTTGTGTTTACGGAACCACCGTATTCTAACCTGCTATCATTCTTCCTCTGTGTTTACGGAACCACCGTATTCTAACCTGCTATCATTCTTTCTCTGTGTTTACGGAACCACCGTATTCTAACCTGCTATCATTCTTCCTCTTGTGTTTACGGAACCACCGTATTCTAACCTGCTATCATTCTTCCTCTGTGTTTACGGAACCACCGTATTCTAACCTGCTATCATTCTTCCTCTGTGTTTACGGAACCACCGTATTCTAACCTGCTATCATTCTTCCTCTGTGTTTACGGAACCACCGTATTCTAACCTGCTATCATTCTTTCTCTGTGTTTACGGAACCACCGTAATCTAACCTGCTATCATTCTTCCTCTTGTGTTTACGGAACCACCGTATTCTAACCTGCTATCATTCTTTCTCCGTGTTTTCCTGAAGTTTTCTCTTTTCTCAGTAGTGCTGATATGAAGAACATTTTCTCCCCATTCTTCATAAATAAGACGTAGGCTTTCAAATTAAATTTCCTTTCCTAAGGAATGCTTGTAAATCAATTACCTTCAGCTGAACTGATTCATTTTCCATTCAAATCCATTCGCAATGACCCTCAGACATCGCTCTCTAACTCTCTCTCTCTCTCTCTCTCTCTCAGCGCGCACGTGCATGCGTGTGTACTCACCTAGTTGTCGTTGCAGGGGTCGATTCACAGCTCCTGGCCCCGCCTCTTCACTGGTCGCTACTAGATCACTTCCTGTTCCATGAGCTTTATCATACCTCTTCTTAAAGCTATGTATGGATCCTGTCTCCACTACATCACTTCCCAGACTATTCCACTTCCTGACAACTCTGTGACTGAATAAATACTTCCTAACATCCCTGTGATTCATCTCATTCAACTTCCAACTGTGACCCCTTATTGCTGTGTCTCATCTCTAGAACATCCTGTCTGTCCACCTTGTCGATTCCTCTCAGTATTTTATATGTCGTTATCATATCCTTCCTATCTCTCCTTGTCGTGGGTGATCTTTCGTAGATTGGGTATAGTAAATACAGACGAGCGTGGTTGGAATCTGATGTATTGGAGGAAAATACATGGGAGTCCCGGAGAGCCTAACGCCTGACACCTGATCTACTCGAACTCGATGGTAACTGACGCTGCCTCGAGCAGGGCTCACGGAATAACAAAAAAGGCACAATACCGTGACTGGAACAATACACACACAACCCGCACATAGAAAAGAGGAGCTTACGACGACGTTTCGGTCCGACTTGGACCATTTACAAAGTCACACTAACACAAAGGACAGGTGGAAGGGGTTATATATAGGCAGGCAGACAAAGGAGGGCTAACGGTTGATCACGTGAACAGTGTATGACACAGGCGTGATCACTGAATGGCTTATGAGCTACTAATACTGTACTATTACTGAACTGCTAGTGACATCCTGTCTCCCAGTGTAGTCAGGTTCATTTCCCTTAACCTCTCCTTGTAGGACATGCCCCTTAGCTCCGGGACTAGTCTTGTTGCAAACCTTTGCACTTCCTTTAGTTTCCTTACTTGCTTGGCTGGGTGTGGGTTCCAAACTGGTGCTGCATACTCGAATATAGGCCTAACGTACACGGTGTACAGGGTCCTGAACGATTTCTTATTGAGATGTCGGAATGCTGTTCTTAGGTTTGCTAGGCGCCCGTATGCTGCAGTTATTTGGTTGATGTGCGCCTCCGGAGATGTGTCTGGTGTTATGCTCACCCCAATATCCTTTTCCTTGAGTGAGGTTTGTAGTCTCTGGCCCCCTGGACTGTATTTCGTCTGAGGTCTTCTTTGGCCTTTCCCAATCTTCATGACTTTGCACTTGGTGGGGTTGAACTTCAGGAGCTAGTTGCTGGACCAGGACTGCAGCCTGTCCAGATCCCTCTGTATGTGTGTGTGTGTGTGTACTCACCTAGTTCTTGTTGCAGGGGTCGAGTCATAGCTCCTGGCTCCACCTCTTCACTGGCCGCTACTGGGTCACTCTCCCTGCGCCATGAGCTTTGTCATACCTCTTCTTAAAGCTATGTATTGAGCCTGCCTCCACTACATCGCTTCCTAAACTATTCCACTTCCCGACCACTCTGACAGAAGAAATACTTCCTAACATCTCTGTGATTCATCTGAGTCTTCAACTTCCAACTGTGTCCCCTTGTTGATGTGTCCCATCTCTGGAACATTCTGTCTCTGTCCACTTTGTCAATTCCTCTCAGTATCTTATATGTTGTTATTATGTCCCCCCCTGTCTCTCCTGTCCTCCAGTGTCGTCAGGTCGATTTTAACCTCTCCTCGTAGGACATACCCCTTAGCTCCGGGACTAGTTTTGTTGCAAACCTTTGCACTTTCTCGAGCTTCTTCACGTGCTTGGCTAGGTGTGGGTTCCAAACTGGTGCTGCATACTCCAGTATGGGCCTAAAGTACACAGTATACAGGGTCCTGAACGATTCTTTATTAAGATGTCGGAATGCTGTTCTTAGGTTTGCTAGGCGCCCGTATGCTGGAGCAGTTATTTGGTTGATGAGGGAGGGTGTGTGTACTCACCTAGTTGTGGTTGCAGGGGTCGATTCACAGCTCCTGGCGTGTGTGTGTGTGTGTGTGTGTGTGTGTGTGCGTGCTACCATCAGTGCAAGTAGCATGAAAAGTCTGTATGTATGTCTCCAAGTTTTGCCTCGCGTGTAGGGTATAAAAGCTCTTTTACATGTAGTCGTTGCAGTTTACAGCCATTTTTGCGATGCTGATGAAATAGTGAAGAGCATCATCACTGATGCAGCATCCAGTCTTCTGAATTCTCTCAGACTCCACCCTATTATTTTCTTGTTTGGGGATACATTTGCCTTGGTAAATGTTGGTTGGAGGGCGGGCGTAGGGTGGAGCCTCTTAACAGTTACAGCAGTGAAAGAGGGCGGGTGTATGAGCAGCCTCTCCTAGCACCAGGTATAAGAAGAGGGAGGGTGGTGGGTGGACGTGTGGGTGAGTCCATTAGCAGCAGGTGGGAGGGTAGTGGGTGGACGTGTGGGTGAGTCCATTAGCTGCAGGTGGGAGGGTGGTGGGTGGACATGTGGACGAGTCCCCAAGCACCTAGAGGGAGGGTGGTGGGTGGACGTGTGGGTGAGTCCCCAAGCAGCAAGACGGAGGGTGGTAGGTGGGCATGTGGGTGAGTCCATTAGTAGCAGGTGGGAGGGTAGTGGGTGGACGTGTGGGTGAGTCCATTAGCAACAGATGGGGTGGTGGGTGGACGTGTGGGTGAGTCCATTAGCAGCAGGTGGAGGGTAGTGGGTGGACGTGTGGGTGAGTCCATTAGCTGCAGGTGGGAGGGTGGTGGGTGGACATGTGGGCGAGTCCCCAAGCAGCTAGAGGGAGGGTGGTGGGTGGACGTGTGGGTGAGTTCACAAGCAGCAAGAGGGAGGGTGGTGGGTGGACGTATGGGTGAGTCCATTAGCTGCAGGTGGGAGGGTGGTGGGTGGACGTGTGGGTGAGTCCCCAAGCAGCAAGAGAGAGGGTGGTGGGTGGACGTGTGGGTGAGTCCCCAAGCAGCAGGTGGGAGGGTGGTGGGTTGACGTGTGGGTAAGTCCCCAAGCAGCAAGAGGGAGGGTGGTGGGTGGACGTGTGGGTGAGTCCCCAAGCAGCAGGTGGGAGGGTGGTGGGTGGACGTGTGGGTGAGTTCCCAAGCAGCAGGTGAGAGGGTGGTGGGTGGACGTGTGGGTGAGTCCCCAAGCAGCAGGTGGGAGGGTGGTGGGTGGACGTGTGGTTGAGTCCCCAAGCAGCAAGAGGGAGGGTGGTGGGTGGACGTGTGGGTGAGTCCCCAAGCAGCATAATATATACATGGAAAGTACTTGAGGGCCTGGTCCCAAATCTGCACACTGCCATAACAACATACTGGAGTGAGAGATATGGGAGAAAGTGTAAAATAAACCCAGTGAGGAGCAGGGGTGCGGTGGGGACAATACGGGAGCACTGTATTAACATCCGGGGTCCCAGACTATTCAACATCTTACCAGAAGATATCCGAAACACGGCTGGAACCAGTGTAGAAGCCTTCAAGAGGAAACTGGACAAATATCTTCACCAGGTGCCAGATCAACCAGGCTGTGATGGATATGTGGGGCAGCGGGCCTCCAGCAGCAACAGCCTGGTTGACCAGGCAAGCACCAGACGAGCCTGGCCCATGGCCGGGCTCAGAGAGTAGATACTCTCGAAACTCTTCAAAGGTATATCTTCAAAGCAGGTGGGAGGGTGGTGGGTTGACGTGTGGGTAAGTCCCCAAGCAGCAGGTGGGATGGTGGTGGGTGGACGTGTGGGTGAGTCCCCAAGCAGCAAGACGGAGGGTGGTAGGTGGACGTGTGGGTGAGTCCCCAAGCAGCAGGTGGTAGGGTGGTGGGTGGACGTGTGGGTGAGTCCCCAAGCAGCAAGAGGGAGGGTGGTGGGTGGACGTGTGGGTGAGTCCCCAAGCAGCAGGTGGGAGGGTGGTGGGTGGACGTGTGGGTGAGTCCCCAAGCAGCAAGAGGGAGGGTGGTTGGTGGACGTGTGGGTGAGTCCCCAAGCAGCAGGTGGGAGGGTGGTGGGTGGACGTGTGGGTGAGTCCCCAAGCAGCAGGTGGGAGGGTGGTGGGTGGACGTGTGGGTGAGTCCCAGCAGCAGGTGGGAGGGTGGTGGGTGGACGTGTGGGTGAGTCCACAAGCAGCAGGTGGGAGGGTGGTGGGTGGACGTGTGGGTGAGTCCACAAGCAGCAGGTGGGAGGGTGGTGGGTGGACGTGTGGGTGAGTCCACAAGCAGCAGGTGGGAGGGTGGTGGGTGGACGTGTGGGTGAGTCCCCAAGCAGCAGGTGGGAGGGTGGTGGGTGGACGTGTGGGTGAGTCCACAAGCAGCAGGTGGGAGGGTGGTGGGTGGACGTGTGGGTGAGTCCACAAGCAGCAGGTGGGAGGGTGGTGGGTGGACGTGTGGGTGAGTCCCCAAGCAGCAGGTGGGAGGGTGGTGGGTGGACGTGTGGGTGAGTCCCCAAGCAGCAGGTGAGAGGGTGGTGGGTGGACGTGTGGGTGAGTCCACAAGCAGCAGGTGGGAGGGTGGTGGGTGGACGTGTGGGTGAGTCCACAAGCAGCAGGTGGGAGGGTGGTGGGTGGACGTGTGGGTGAGTCCACAAGCAGCAGGTGGGAGGGTGGTGGGTGGACGTGTGGGTGAGTCCCCAAGCAGCAGGTGGGAGGGTGGTGGGTGGACGTGTGGGTGAGTCCACAAGCAGCAGGTGGGAGGGTGGTGGGTGGACGTGTGGGTGAGTCCACAAGCAGCAGGTGGGAGGGTGGTGGGTGGACGTGTGGGTGAGTACTTGGATGCTTGCTGATATTCTCAAGCAACAAGTCAACGTAGATGAAAGTTCTCTACCATGAATAAATTTCACATGGAGGAACCTTCACTGTCAACAAGTAACTCAAACTGATGCAGTCATCAAAATGATCTGAATCTGTGACTCGTCAAATAATGAAGACAACGATAGGTCTTGGTAACCCATTAACAATGCCACTAAAATGGGATAGAGAGAATTAATGTTCAGGTTAGCATTTTGAAATGCCGCGTAGCTAATGGTGAGAGCAATTTGACTCAATCGCAGGGTTCCGGGTTCGATTACCTAGAACGGAGAAGCACACGGCCAAGTTTCCTTGGCCTTCCCCTGCTGCCCCTGCCTACCTAGCTGTAAAAACAGGTGCCTGTGTGTAAGTCGACTGATATGGGTCTCGTCCAGGGAAATGTTGTGTTGGAAAACTCTAGTTCTTTTGGAATGTCATAACATGTTTAAGATAACACTCCAGTCCTGTGTGCAAGAAACTCCAGTACTTGTTGCAGTATTCAGGTGTTGGGTATACGGTATCTGTGTAGTACTTGTTGACGTTAGTTATAAGCGAAAGTGTGTGGAAGCATCCTTGGTTAGCGTTTTCCTCCCCAGGGCCGGCCTCCCACTCTTCCCTTCTGAACCACCAAAACTAATTATAAGATAGAGAGAAGGTGCCGCCCTCCCCCGTGGAAGCCTCCAGACCCTTTACAATCCGCACCGGCGCCCCTTCCTACCCCCCCTCCCCCGGCCACTGCATCCGATTCCCTCTCAACATCCATAGCTATCCTCAGTCCAGGCAGAAATCTAAGCAAGGCTTCGCCTCCTTTCTACACTATTGCAGCAAGCATCAACGTTCTCGTAACAAACATCTACACTGTAAATCCTGTGTAACAAACACCTGCGGTAATTATCTTTGTTTCGACTATATCTAATTACAGCTGTAAAATTAAAAGCTCTTATACACTTGCCTTAGATGGCAAAACACATGAGCAGAGCCCAGACCTTCGCCCATTACAAATTAGTTACATATATCGCTGAAACGAACAACTCAAAAAGGCAATAATAACAATGTCACTTCGTTTAACATTATTGGGTTATCCTAGATTAAATTTGACATAATTCATTATATAAAAACCATTGTAAAAGTTTCAAATTATGCACGAGGCCTAAATAAAGACTTACTTCCAGCAAGGAAACAGCGTGGCTGATTTGTAATTACACCTAGTAGCCCCCGAGGTAAGTCCCGGCTGCCACAACACACCTATGTTCAACTCTTATCAAACACAACCGCGGCCTCGCCCAACACTATTTTTTTATAGAAGAAACACTAATTACGTAGGGTGGATTATAGTTATGAAACACGTTTATAAGCATTATTTTTTGTAGTTCCATTTGTCCTCCGATTATTTGCCATTGTTTCTGATTTAACTAAGCATCAGTGCGTCACCGCCATTTTCAGTTTAAGATCCTCTGTACTAAACGAGTCAATTCTTGTGACATTTGTTAAGATAAACTCCACTCTTCGTTGTCACAACAGTCTAACATTTTTACGATGCCACTCGTACAGGTATCTGGCACTGGTCTTGCACCTGTAAGAGCAACTTGCACACTTTGTACATTTTTGAGAACTCTCCCCCCCCCCCCTACCTTTGACATATCTTTGTTGAGTGTCGCGTTTATTCTACTCTCGGAGCCCGGCTTGTCTGGTGCTTGCCTGGTCAACCAATTATTATTATAATCAAAGAAAGAGCTAAACCGACAAGGGTCCCTGGAAAACCAAGCTTCACTGCTGGCGGCTCGCTAGCCAGCATATCCATCACAGCCTAGTTGGTCTGGCATTCAGTGGAGATACTTGCCTAGTTTTTCTCGAAGACCTCTACACTTGTCCCAGCAGTGTTTCTGATATCTTCTGGGACCACGAAAATTGGTACAATGTTCTCTTATTGTGCCCACGGCGCTCCTGCTTTTCACTAGGTAAATTTTACACTTCCTCCCATATCTCTCACTCCCGTTATGTTGTTATTGCAGTGTGTAGATTTGGGACCAGGCCCTCAAGTACTTTCCACGTATATATTATTATGCATTTCTCTCCCCTTAGTGAGGAGTTCCCAGTAACTTAAATATTTTATTGACTGTTTGTGGTCCGTAAATGATCTTTGTATTTGTAACGTCATGAAATCTTGACATTAATATGACCAGCCACATGCGTCTTACTAATGGTATAGTCCTCTCGTTACTTGGCATTTTCACTGAATGCCTTAGCATTCATAGGTAAATTTTTAGGATTTGGCAAAAAAAACACTATTTCGTCCTGTCCTCGAGAGTAAAACTTTACAGTGGATATCTGACAGTGTTTCTCCAGCCTCACACTTCTTACCATAGCAAACTGATGCAATACAGGCTGTTAATTCGCGAATAACATGTCTCATGTTTTCTGAAGGGTCTCCTAGATTTTTCAGTTCTCTTCCCTGTTTCAAGAGCTTATTAGGTCTTTACCTATTCCATGAAAAATGTCATGTAACTTGTGGGCTTCCTCTAAATTGTTGGGATCAGCTGTCTCTATGCACAACACACACAACACAACACTGATAATTTGTATACAACACAACACACTTATAATTTATATACTTTGACATCCACGAGTTGCCACTGATACCATTTGGTGAGGAATGGTTACAACAGCTTCCTCAGGTATGATGTACAAGATATGTCTTTGGATTACTAACAAGCAACGAGCGAGTGCTCTGGCTTGGTTAATAGCATCCGCAGCTCACATTGAGGGGTCCGGGATCCATCTCGGGCACGCTGAAACGTTGGGCATGTTTGCTTACACCTGCTGCTCCTGGTCACCTAGCAGTAAGTAGATAAGTGGGTGTTTGCCGACTGTTGAAGGTCATATCCTAGGGGGACAAGATTAACCTAAGTTGTCTCGAAATGCTTCACATAACACGGGACTTTCTAGATAGTATGCCAAAGATGTTAGCTAGATTTGTAAGAGTTGTATCATATATTTACAGAAATAAATATTATTATTATTATCTTTAAAGTCATAATACCGTAGCTGGAACAATACACAAGTAACCCGCACTTAGAAAATAAACTTATGATGACTTTTTTGTTCCGGGTTGCTTGTATGTATATCTAAAGATATACATACAAGCTTGTATGTATATCTAAAGGTACAGATGATCGAGTAACCATTAGACTGTTAGGGTTGTTTGTTTGCTCCACTGTGACCATTAGTTCACTGCGTACCACATCAGTCAAATGTTTTGATTTTCAACTTGATAAGACGGAAGAAGAAAATGCAAATGCAGATGATGCTGTTTAGAAACGATCCCATCTAGTATCACTTGAGATACTCATGGTAACGGTGAAAGATTGCATGCACTCGGCTGCTCTCTAATTATGTTGCTAAGATATTTCACAAAATTCGTAATCAGGTATTTTACATTGGCCTTACTTGGCCGATGAACTGCCTCCAAAAAATGACCCATCCATCCAAGACAATGGCTGTTCAGTTGTATGGGCTAACTGTTCAACTTAAAGTTTGTTCAGTACTGACGATTTATTCTTATATTTCTGTTTTCTTCGTCAAGCATCGAGGTTGGTGCTGGTGCTAGTTCTTATTTCATTAAATTCCTTTCAATGACAGGAGGCCTGGTCACAGACCGGGCCGCGGGGGCGTTGACCCCTGGAATTCTCTCCAGGTAGACTCCAGGTAGACACAAGAGAATTGATGAGCAATAATCTTTACAAATATCATTTCGGATTCAAACTATTCAGGAGGACCTGTCCTTACTTTCTTTTTTCCCTCTTCCAGCGTAAAACAAACCTCCTCAGGGGTTGATCAATCCCTCAGGACAGTTTGCCTTTCACCCACAGTTACAGCAGTATCTACATTTAATTTTTCTAGGCATATACATCCAGAAATAATGTTCACAGACTACAAGAGTATGTGGATGGTCTTTAGCATCAGTAACTTGTGACTGTCTTACCTGTCACACTGACAATACCTTGTGACAGTCTTACCTGTCACACTGACAATACCTTGTGACAGTCTTACCTGTCACACTGACAAAACCTTGTGACAGTCTTACCTGTCACACTGACAATACCTTGTGACAGTCTTACCTGTCACACTGATAATACCTTGTGACAGTCTTACCTGTCACACTGACAATACCTTGTGACAGTCTTACCTGTCACACTGACAATACCTTGTGACAGTCTTACCTGTCACACTGACAATACCTTGTGACAGTCTTACCTGTCACACTGACAATACCTTGTGACAGTCTTACCTGTCACACTGACAATACCTTGTGACAGTCTTACCTGTCACACTGATAATACCTTGTGACAGTCTTACCTGTCACACTGATAATACCTTGTGACAGTCTTACCTGTCACACTGACAATACCTTGTGACAGTCTTACCTGTCACACTGACAATACCTTGTGACAGTCTTACCTGTCACACTGACATCATCATTGAGGTTCTCCTTGTCTAAGCGGATGATATATTAGTCTTCATGGGGCACCAAATCTCTACACTCTAGCAGGATTATTTTTTTTACTGATATTAATAAGCCTTACCTCATCCTAACCTTCAATAAGTCTGAGCAAACTAAGCACAATATCACGGAAAACTAGAAGACTAGACAGACCTGGAGCAGACAAACACTAATTTGTCGTCAGAATGCTTGTGCAGTCTTGGTAAGACATTTTTGCAACATTACAGCTATGTGAGGGATAATATTCATGCACCGTACTTGAAGCCCAAAACTTTCATTTATCACAGTTGATATCTTATAAAAGCTGCCTTAATACAGAATTATTGTTTTACTTAGTGTCACCTCCACCAGTTTGTTTTATTCTCCCAGTCATCAATCTCCTTCGATAACAGTCATAGAAACATCTGTTAAACAACAAAAAGGCACAATACCGTGACTGGAACAATATAAAAATAACCCACACACAGGAGAGAGCAGCTTACCACGACGTTTCGGTCCGACTTGGACCATTTACAAAGTCACACTGTGACTCTGTAAATGGTCCAAATTAGACCGAAACGTCGTGGTGAGCTCCTCTCTTATGTGCGGGTTTATCTGTGTAACATAAGTTGCATGCAAATCGTTCATAACATCTTATAGTTTTACCTCAACTTTGTTTTCCAACTCATCCTTCCATATACTATTACAGATTTTAAAAATCAATTCTTTGAAGGGCAATTCAGTTCGTTGGTTTGCCATTCTACAAAGATATTGAATTTGAACAATTTAACCCCTGTCTTAAGCACTCTCAACGACAACCAATACATGAAAAAGCTACCTTTGATATACCTTTGAAGAGCTTCGAGAGTATCTACTCTCTGAGCCCGGCCATGGGCCAGGCTCGTCTGGTGCTTGCCTGGTAAACCAGGCTGTTGCTGCTGGAGGCCCGCTGCCCCACATATCCATCACAGCCTGGTTGATCTGGCACCTGGTGAAGATACTTGTCCAGTTTCCTCTTGAAGGCTTCTACACTGGTTCCAGCGATGTTTCGGATATCTTCTGGTAAGATGTTGAATAGTCTGGGACCCCGGATGTTAATACAGTGCTCCCGTATTGTCCCCACCGCACCCCTGCTCCTCACTGGGTTTATTTTACACTTCCTCCCATATCTCTCACTCCAGTATGTTGTTATGGCAGTGTGCAGATTTGGGACCAGGCCCTCAAGTACTTTCCAGGTATATATTATCATGTATCTCTCTCTCCTCCGCTCCAATGAGTACATGTTCAAGACTTGAAGGCGTTCCCAATAATTTAGATGTTTCAATGGCTCAATGTGAGCCGTAAACGATCTCTGGATTTGCTCCAGCTCTGCTATTTCTCCTGCACTGAACGGGGCGGTCAGCACTGAGCAGTATTCTAAGTGAGGGAGCACTAGCGATTTGAATAGTGTCACCATCGGCATTATTTCCCTTGTTTTGAAAGTTCTCAATACCCACCCCGTCATCTTCCTGGCTGTTGTGATCTTTGTCTTGTTATGGTCTTTAAACGACAGATCAGCAGACATAATTATTCCCAAGTCCTTTACGTGTTCCTTTCGTTCTATGTGGTGACCCTCTTGCGTTTTGTATATAGTGTTCCTTTTGAGTTCTTCATTTTTTCCATACCTAAGCAGCTGAAACTTATCACCATTGAACGTCATGTTGTTCTCCACTGCCCATTGGAAGACCCTGCTTATGTCCTCCTGTAATTTTTCAGTGTCCTCTACCGTAGTGACTTTCATGCTTATTTTAGTGTCATCTGCAAATGATGATACAAAAGTGTGCTGGGTGTTTTTATCTATGTCTGCTATGAGGATGAGAAACAGCAGAGGTGCCAGGACAGTGCCTTGGGGCACTGAGCTTTTGACCTCGCTGATGCTGGATCTTGCCCTGTTCACTACTACTTTTTGTGTTGTGTGTGTTAGGAACTCAAAATCCATCTGCCTACCTTCCCGTAATGCCCATGGCCCTCATTTTGTGCGCTATCACTCCATGATCGCATTTGTCAAACGCCTTTGCAAAATCTGTGTAAATCACATCTGCGTTTTGGTCGTCCTCCAATGCCTCTGTAATTCTGTCATAATGGTTCAGCAGCTGTGACAGGCATGATCGACCCGCTCTAAAGCCATGCTGGTTCGGGTTATGTTGGTTGTGCTGGTCCATGAACTTTGTAATCTGCCGTCTCATCACTCTTTCAAAAATTTTTATGATGTGAGAAGTGAGGGCTACTGGTCTGTAATTTTTAGCTAGTGCTCTACTACCTCCCTTATGCAAAGGAGATATGTCTGCACTCTTTAAGGCCTCTGGAATTTCACCTAGATCTAAGCTCTTTCTCCACAGAATACTAAGGGCTCTTGCTAATGGTACTTTGCACTGCTTTATAAATAAAGCATTCCATGAATAAAGTCTGTAGAAATATATCCCACAAGGAAGCCCGAACTGAGATCACAGTCAGAATGAAGACTTGCTTACTGAATTCCTTAATAATCAACAAATATCACAAGGAAAAAAAAATCGGCACCGAGGAATTATAGAGCGGAAGGTTTGTATAGCAGGGTGGAGTGAGTTTGATGAGGGGAGGATGATGAGGGGGAAATCTGCGGGTAGGTGAGGGGAAGGGGAGAGTTGTGGTGGGGGGTGGGGAGATGAGAGGCAGGGTTGTTTCGTGGAAGGGACGTGGTTGGCTAGAGGGCAGAGAAGTTGGTTAGTGAAGAGGCGTGGTTGATTAGATGGTAAAGGCGTGATTGGCTAAAGATCAGGGGCGTGACTAGCTAGAGGGCAGGGACAGGACTGACTAGAGGGCAGGGACAGGTCTGACTAGAGGGCAGGGGCAGGACTGACTAGAGGACAGGGACAGGACTGACTAGAGGGCAGGGGCAGGACTGACTAGAGGGCAGGGGAAGGACTGACTAGAGGGCAGGGACAGGACTGACTAGACTGCAGGGGCAGGACTGACTAGAGGGCAGGGACAGGACTGACTAGAGGGCAGGGGCAGGACTGACTAGAGGGCAGGGGCAGGACTGACTAGAGGGCAGGGGCAGGACTGACGAGAGGGCAGGGGCAGGACTGACGAGAAGGCAGGGGCAGGACTGACGAGAAGGCAGGGGCAGGACTGACGAGAGAGCAGGGGCAGGACTGACTAGAGGGCAGGGGCAGAGCAGGGGCAGGGTTGGCTAGAGGGCAGGGGCGGGGTTGACTAGTGCGCAAGGGCAGGGCAGAGGCGAGGTAAACTAGAGGGCTGGGGCGGGGCAAGGCAGGGGCGGGGTTGGGGAAGGTGGGAAGAATCACAGCGGGAGCACTCCTAGCATCACCATAACAGGCAGCGTCACTCCCAGCTCTCACACATGAATGAAGTCTCCGCCAGTCCCTCTCGCTTATCAGCTAATCTGTTTCAAGTCCAGCCGTCCATTATGGCGGCTGTTTCTGCCTTAGGTTTATATACACAAGTGTAGGGTGAACACACCTGGGAGAAGCCTTTATTAGGAGTAGTAACTTCCAAGGGTCAATAACCCAAGAATGCTAAGAAGTGTGGTTTATTTCCACTAGGGTCCGGTTTAGGTCCTTTCCTAAGATGCAACCCACAACAGTCGACTAATTCCGTGGTATGTATGTATGTATGTATGTATGTATGATATGTATGTATGTATTATATATATATATATATATATATATATATATATATATATATATATATATATATATATATATATATATATATATACTGTACTGTATATGCCATCTTCATATCAACAATGTTTATCTCAAATCTTTTGTACCATATTATGTAATAAAATATACCTATTGGTAAAAAGATGGGTGGTAGGAGAAGTGGAATATTCAAATGGCATCAGGAAGAAATCCAAATATTCTTCCTTGAAGCCTTTTATCCACTTCTCCGAGGCTATAGGTCCCACAATTTGTACCAGAGGTGGACCCCATCCTATATATATATATATATATATATATATATATATATATATATATATATATATATATATATGTCGTGCCGATTAGGTAAAACTGGTCAATTAGCAAGAACTCATCTAAAATTAAGTCCTTTCTAAAATTTTCTCTTATACGTTTAAAGATATATTTTTTCATTTATGTTAATGTAAGAATTTATAATTTTGTACCAAGAGAAACTTTGAAAACCTACCTAACCTTATACAACAAGCGCAATTTAATTTAGCCTAACCCAACTAAATATATTTTAGATACGTTACCATTAATTTAATAATAAACAAACACAATGAAATATATTTTTTCGTTATGTTCAGAATGATTTTGGCGAAATTATTGCATACACAAATTTTCACTTGTCTTATATGGCAAGGTGAGCGTTGCTATTTAAGCCAAAATCGCAAGTTTTACCTAATCGGCACGACATATATATATATATATATATATATATATATATATATATATATATATATATATATATATATATATATATATATAAACTCGAGTTGCGATTTTGGCTTAAATAGCAATGAGCTTCTTGCCGAATAAAACAAACGAAAATTTGCGTATGCAATAATATCGCAAAAATCATTCTGAACCTAACGAAAAAAATATATTTCATTGTGGCTGTTTATTATTAAATTATTGTAAACTTATCTAAAATATATTTAGTTGGATTAGGCTAAATTAAATTGAGCTTGTTATTATAAGGTTAGGTAAGTTTTCTAAGATTCTTTTGGTACAAAATTACTAATTTTTACATTAACATGAATGAAAAAAATGTATAAGAGAACATTTTAAAAAGGACTATTTTAGATAGAGGTACCTGCCAGCAGACCTGGTACATTCACCCTGCACTCTTGCCCTGGTCTCCTGTCCCTTCAAGCAGACCTACGACATATACCCAGCACTCTTGCCCTGGTCTCCTGTCCCTTCAAGCAAACCTGGTACATATACCCAGCACTCTTGCCCTGGTCTCCTGTACCTTCAAGCAGACCTGGTACATATACCCAGCACTCTTGCCCTGGTCTCCTGTCCCTTCAAGCCGAGAAAAATGACAGGCGCATTACTACCAGTTATATGAAACACTGGTTATTTCAGTGATCACAGGTAACACTGACCCAGTTTTATAATTTACACTGGAAGAGGCCAAGCCACTACACTCATGAAAGTCGCACCAGTGCACGCTCCAGTGCAACAACATGACCCAAGTATCACAAGCTTCTCTGCATGATCACTACCCCCTCCACTTCGCACCCCTCCTTAAATCCCTACCCCTGCCACTGCTTCAGGCGACACGGTGACCAAGGCCAGTTTGACCCAGTAATGTACCTCGGGCGAACCGGGATGTGCAACCACGAACCCTGACCGAACTTCTCCTACCTGTGCATTTTTTATTAAAAACATCAGGCTACCCTGATGTATGTAACATTTTACAAAGTTAGAGCAAGAATTATGTTCACCACCTATGATACAACTCGCACGTCCGCAGTGAACCAGTACAGAACATGAACTTTTGTTTACATTTACTGTGAATTTCCATAGTAATATTCAGGATAAACGCTTCAGATTTAAAGGTTTAAGTGATACTGGGTTGAAGGAAGGTGATGAGGTGAGAACCAGGTGTTCAACTACAATGCCTTCATTGTAGTCTAGCCAGCCAGATCATTTACACTCCTGTACATTAATGAATCTACTCGTTTATTTTCCATGATCGTGGCGTTCTAGGGATGTATCTATTTTCATTCATTCAACTTCCCGGTTTCTAACAACTGCAGGTACCAACAAAGTCTTCCTGCGCAGTACATTGTAACAAAGACACGTGTTGTTTAATATTTAACAGGGAGAAGTGGTAGCCAGCGGAAGGCCTCGCTCTACTGATCAAAGGTCCATCAGGCTGGTCGCCATATAACGAATGCTCACAATGCAAGATTTTTTTCCTTTTCTTTTGACTAACAAAAATAGATGTATTTCAGTCGTTGAGCGATTCGTGATAGGCATCCCTGTGTTGCATAAATCCAGCCTCCTCTACCGCAATGCACGCAAAAGGAACAGTGGAGGATGGTCATAAAATGCTAATGCAGCAAAATACAAAAATATGTATACGTGTATACATGCCTGTGCGTATGAATTTCTTTACGAAAGTACACGTGTGTATGTATATATTTGTATGCGCACGCACGTGCGTCTGTGTTTGTGTGTGTGTACTCACCTAGTTGTGGTTGTAGGGGTCGATTCACAGCTCCTGGCCCCGCCTCTTCACTGGTCGCTACTAGGCCACTCTTCCTGCTCCATGAGCTTTATCATACCTCTTCTTAAAACTATGTATGGATCCTGCCTCCACTACATCACTTCCCAGACTATTGCACTTCCTGACAACTCTGTGACTGAAGAAATACTTCCTAACATCCCTGGTGTGTGTGTGTGTGTGTGTACACGTACTTAACCACACATTACACACATACATATGCATAAGAATGCATCTCCACAGGCATACATGTGCGCACATACTTATGCATATTTATGTGTATGTATACATGCTTGAGCAGATGTAAGAAGTGTAGTAGTGTACGTGCGTATTTATCCACGCATGTATATTATTACACTCGTATAAGTGTGCATACGAATATTTGTAAGGATGTATGCATGTGTTATATGTATAATGTGCATACGTTTACATTTATATATGTACATTTTTTAATACATTTAAATATTTTCATATAGCTATACATGTACGGATGCATATTTGTTGTTTCATAAACAGTAATCAGCACAAGCTCAGAGATGGTAACCCTTGTGTTACCAACCTGCTGGAAGTCTATAACAAAGTAACGGAAGGGAGACAGGAGAGAGAAGGTTGGGTAGATTGCATTTTCTTAGACTGCAAGAAGGCATCTGATACAGTAGCCCATATGAGACTATGGTAAAAAATTGAGGTGCAAGCAGGAATACCATGGAATGTTAATCCGGTAGCTCAGAGTACCTCAGAGGAAGGCGGCAGAATGATTGTCCTGGATGAGACGTCAGAGTGGGGAAGCGCAGCAAGTGGGGTACCGCAAGGATCTTATTAGGGTCAGTACTATTTTTGGTTTATGTGAATGATAATTCAGATGGCACTGAGTATGATATATCACTGTTTAATGAGGATGTAAAACTGTTAAGAATAAAAACCAACAAGGACAGGGATATGTTGTAAATGGGTCTAGGCAAACTGCAAGATTGGTCAGATAAGTGGTTGCTTGAATTTAACCCCAGCAAATGCGAAGCCATGAAGATCGGAAAAAGGAAACAAATAACCAGACACGGTGCATAGTCTTGGAGGACAGGGGATGCAGATCTCACCTATGGGTGAGCATAGGGTCTACCATTTTGCCAGAGGCTCATATCAACCTTATAACCTCTGCAGCCAATACTCGCTTGACAAATCTGAGTGGCTTTCAGTAATCTCAACAAAGTTTTCCGGGTATTTTATACAACAAATGTCAGACTCATCTTGGAGTACGTAGCACCAGTGTGAAACCCACACCTGAAGAAGCATGTTAAGAAATTGGAGAAAGGGTAGAAGTAGGTGACAAGGCTGGTTCCTGCGTTCATGGGCATGAGCTATGATGAGAGGCTAATGGAATTGAATCTAACGGCATAAGAGGATAGAAAAAAACAGAGTATATAGCAACATACAAAATACTCAGGAGGGAAAAAAAAGTGTGGACAGAGACAGGCTATTTGGGAGGCGAGAAACGGGAACAAGGGGACAGCTGGAAATTTAAAGACACAGATGAGCCACAGGGATGTCAGGAAGTATTCAGTCTCAGGGTGGTCGAAAAGTGAAATGATCTCGATGAAGAAACGGCAGAGGCAGGCCCCATACAGAGCTTTAAGAGCAGATACGATAAGGCCCCACTAGGCTACGAGAGTGAATCTGGTAGGAGGCAAGTTAAGAGGCGGGGCCAGGAGTCAAGACTCGATCTCTGCATTCACATATAGGTCAGTACATACCCACACTGTTAAGTCAGGAATGCGTGTAGTTTCGAGGAGTCTAAAGGAACACAGTTCTTTACCAGCCACGACATACCTTTATCTTTGATACACCTTTGATGAGTTCCGAGAGTTTTTTCGCTCCTGGAGCCACGCCATGGGCCAGGCTACAATCACACCGAGGTACCTAAGGTTGTAATAGTTGTATTCTATATCCCACCACAATATACTTCCTTGTCATGTGGGGTGGGTGGGTGAGAGGGGTGCCCTTTTATTCCCTATTCCATTCTCCACTAATAAATACTGCCTATCTGGGAGTCCTTCTTCCTATCCCCCTTCACCCCTGGACGCCCATTAATTGTCAAACCGGGCAGTGAAGGGATTAAGAGACGTAGGTGTGTGCAGAATATCTAAGAGCAGCTTACATACTGGAGAGAAATGCAAGGGTCACACACAAGTTCCATTGCGTGCAGCAGGTGGGTCACAGCGCTGGGATTATCTAGAGTGCACCTGCTCGGCCTTCTACACACAGTTATATTATACAAAGTAGCCACGCACCTATTCTCCACTTAATGAACACTTGTAACATAATTTTTCAGACTCTGCGCAATGCATCAGAACTTGTGTCAGGGTCTTAAATACACAGATTCATTGTCATTCTGATGTATTTCTAATATATTTATTTATGTAAAGCCCTAAAACCCATGGCGCTCATTCAGTAAAGAAGTGGATGCCCAATCCTCCGTCCGTTAATAGCAACACCAGGCTTTCCTATTAACAGGTTGCTCAGTAAGGATTTTGGTGTTCCCTGCACGCAGTACGACGTAAGCACCACAGTTCGGCTATGAAGAACTTGCAGTACCTTATTAAGTTCTCTCTTGAACAAAAGGGTTTATTTATAATTCATGTTATGCTTAATGGGGAAGACGTTGCAAAGTCTTTGATCCTTTGCGTATCAAATTATTTTCTTAATGCACCCCAGCTTTCATCGAGGGTATTTTACACCGTCACCCATGAATCTCGTTCTCGTAAGGAGTAATTTCAATGTGCAGATTTGAACCCAGTCCCTCCAGCGTCTTCTGTAAATTATGATTCATCTTTCTCACTTGCGCTCCAGGGATGAGATGAAAGGCGTGGATGATTGTGGTGGTAGGCGACCCTTCCTAATTACATACCCCCCTTCCACATGATTAGTTGCACGCCACCTTCCCCACACAAACCCACTCATGCTTTAATTCACAACACAGCGAAGTCTTCCGAAACTTAGGTTAGTATGGGCCTACATCAAGAGGCACTAGCGCACTCGTCTCGCCACCCTCCACTAAGCTGCAAAACTTGGTTAACGGCGAGAACATTATAATGTGCCTTGCGGGAAGCACAGACTATAGTACCTGCTGGACACGCCTGTCAACCCCAATCATCATCACGTATATTGCTTGGCCGAGGACCACTAACTTTTTTCGGGGCACGAGCACAACCATTATTATATTAATGGTAGAGAAAGTCGACAAGTACATGGATAAAACATGTGCAACATGTTGGTATCTTTGTTGCGGAAACGTTTCGCTAACCAGTGTACTGATCAATTCAGTACAGAGAAAAACAGGGAAAGATGTGAAAAGGAAGGTTGAGGAAATGGACTGAATACATCCTCTCTATGATGAGGGACTGATTACCTCAAACGCTCTCTTAACATCTTAAGCCTTTTTAGTCTGTATTAAACTGACAAATCAACTAGTTGGTGAAATATTTCCACAATGAAAACACCCAAGTGTTGTACATGTTTCTTATTCATCTTGGAGCACAATCTCTGATGAGGTTAACCTACTTATATGGACGGTGATCCTAAACTGAAAAAAAAAAAACATAGTGGGACTACTATGACCTACACTAGCTAGATCCTATTGTCACCCATTTTTATTCTTGATTCTTCATTTAATTTATTTTTAAGACTTACTAAAGTATTTGCTTCAACGACTCTACTTGACAATTTGTTCCATTCATGAAATCATTCAAACGAATTACGATTTGTGACCCACTAAATCATCTTCAGGTCATGTGGACAACGAAGACCTCACACCAGGTGCATAACTACTACACATCTTGACCAAGACGACCCCACAACACACACACATCCTGGGTCACGATTGTATCGAGTTTATTTGACAGGCGGTTCTGATATTTCCCTGGCTACACTGTAACTCTATGACTTACCAAATATTTCCACCACTCAAGCACAGTGTTGACTGCCTTACTGAAGATGGTAAATTGGTTAACACTTCTCGGTAATATACTATTACTATCACTTTCTACGAAGGGGTATGAGTACACTTCTTCACCTCTTGGTAGCTCGCTTATAAGCCACAAATTCTATTTTAGGGGGGGAAAAAAAAGGGCAAGATATATAACTCGTATCAAGAACATTCAAAGTACTGAGCATCTATATTTATTGAATCTTTTCTGTTTAATAAAAGTTACAGGGAATATTAAATGAAATTATATTACTGGGATGATCTATAGTAATTCATTACAACAGAGAATGAGGACGTACACGTACAATTTAAGACTGACAGTCTTCTGGTGATTCCAATCTCAGCTCCTAGTTAAGGTTTCTTGAATTCTCTTGTGACTAACACTACATTCTGGCCCAGGGTTGTTCAACCAGGGGTGCGTGAACCCCCGGGGGGAGAATAAAGCCTCATCAGGGGGTAAATTAACGATCCCTGGGATACAACACTTTTATACTCTTCTTTGGAATATATTATGAATCAAGGATAATAAATAATGAGCCAAGTTCATGTTCAAACCAAGTAAGCTTCTGGTCGCCCAGAAAGATGCATCTCGCCGCTTTAAAGTGTTCAACAGTAAAATGGAAAACCAGAAGTCTCAGTCAACTGTTTATTTTTTCCTTCTATGACTAAGTAATTCACATGGTTTGTTAACTTTACCCAAATGAAGAATTTATCTTTGTGCACTTTAAATATATAGTTTTTCTTATTACTAGAGTACTTTGGTGCTCCAATCTACAATAAAATGTAAATTCCATATATTTTTCGTTATTTTTTTTTTTTGCTATCTATATGAGGTTGGAGCGAGTGGATGTAGATAAATTTGGTTTGGTGTGTACAAGCTAATAAAGGTTAGACAACCACACCCTGGCCTCTTCAGGAGAGGTCCTGCCTCTCCTCACCACACCCTGGCCTCTTCAGTAGAGGTCCTGCCTCTCCTCACCACACCCTGGCCTCTTCAGGAGAGGTCCTGCCTCTCCTCACCACACCCTGGCCTCTTCTGATTCTCCTCTCCTCATATACTACTCCTTCGCCTCTACTAAAAAACAGTACTGACGACATTGCCTCATTCCGTGAGGGATACACAGATCTTGTTAATAAAGGGTCCGTATATCAAGGGCCCTTAAGTCAGCAAGTCTAAAAACATTCATAGACGCGGGGGTGCCATATTACACTGGCTACGTACCGCAATTGTTATTTCTTAGGTGACCTTCCAGCTAAATTAAGTTACACTAATGTAAGGTCCATACATCCTTTATCCACCAAAACAAAAATAATCATACATAAAAGTGAATATATATATATATATATATATATATATATATATATATATATATATATATATATATTTCAACACGTCGGTCGTCTCCCACCGAGGCAGGGTGACCCAAAAAAAAAATCCCCAAAAAGAAAATACTTTCATCATTCAAGACTTTCACATCATACATAATCACTGTCTTTGCATAATCGCTCAGATACGAGCGTTTAGAAGTCTCTCCAAACTGCCAATATCCCAAACCCCTCCTTTAAAGTGCAGGCATTGTACTTCCCATTTCCAGGACTCAAGTCCGGCTAACCGGTTTCCCTGAATCCCTTCACAAAATATTACCCTGCTCACACTCCAACAGCTCGTCAGGTCCCAAAAACCATTCGTCTCCATTCACTCCTATCTAACACGCTCACACATGCTTGCTGGAAGTCCAAGCCCCTCGCCCACAAAACCTCCTTTACCCCCACCTTCCAACCTTTTCGAGGACGACCCCTACCCCGCCTTCCTTCCCCTACAGATTTATACGCTCTCCAAGTCATTCTACTTTGATCCATTCTCTCTAAATGACCAATCACCTCAACAACCCCTCTTCAGCCCTCTGACTAATACTTTTAGTAACTCCACACCTCCTCCTAATTTCCACACTCCGAATTTTCTGCATAATATTTACACCACACATTGCCCTTAGACAGGCCATCTCCACTGCCTCCAGCCGCCTCCTCGCTGCAGCATTTGCAACCCATGCTTCACACCCATATTATAATATATATAACGTAAAAAATGTCAAACATGAAAATACTTATCGAACAATTTTCTGCTAAGCAGTAAGTAGGTACCTGGGTGTTAGGCGACTGTCGTGGGTGGCATCCTGGAGGAGAGGGGGTAGTATACCTTAGATAGCGCTGGGCTTTGAAATGAGCTGAGGTAGGATAAGTTCTTAGCCTGTAAAACTGATTTGTGTTAAAAAAAAAAGGTCCATGGAGAACGCAATGGTCTCTGGAACTGTGAAATGAGCTATCATTTAATGAAAGTCACTTGTCTGCCTTGCGTTCCCTCGTAATATATGGTCGAGTTTAGAAACAGGTTTAGTTACACATTGTTACTATTAACCATACTGTAATACACGTGTAGGTGACGTTAGGGGCTACGAGGGGTTAGCATTTCTTTTATTTTTGTGCGGAAGAGTAAGGTAAGGTGAGGTAGAGTAAGGTAAGGTGAGGTAGAGTAAGGTTCAACTGACCCATACTGGATTAAACCAGATGTGTGGCCCACGTCATCACCCCCTGCAGAACATCACCACCAGCTCCACGTCTAGATGATATCTTACACCAATCGACACAACCACACACTTGTAAACTGCTTCTGTGTGGAGATTATCACCACTGATATTTTATGAGGTCGCTGTCCCTCGGGAAAGATCCAGCCAGGCGATCACTGGGAAAATATGAGCCACCTGCTCTCACCCCGTCCCTGCCAACACTTCCCCGTCCTCCCTACACTTCCCTATCCTTGCCAACACCTATCAGCTCCCACGCCTCTCCATTTTTCCCCACTCACATAGTTTTAGAAAAACAAAAAAGTGATCTGAGCTATAATTTTCCCAACGTTGGATAATATTCAAACTGCAAAACAAACAATAGTCAAACAACGTCTTTTCTTTCAAGTATATAGAGTACATGGGAGAGGTGGGAGTATATAGAGAGTATATGGGAGAGGTGGGAGTATATAGAAGTACATAGGAGAGGTGGGAGTATATAGAGAGTACATGGGAGAGGTGGGAGCATATAGTGGGAGCAAGGATGGTAGGACAGGTGAGTGTGACCTCAGATTGTATACTAATTTCTCAACTAGACCTTTGCAGTTGATCATATGCAGAGATAACCCACACTTCTACAGCACTAACACCGCTTGTGCCTTATACGGTATATTCCAACGTTTTCCATGTATTGTCTATACTACACTTGAAAAAGACTGGTCACCAAGCAAAACGTTGTCTAAATGAAGTGTCTAGTCCACCTTTGTGTAGTTACTCTGAAACTTGCCGCTATTTTATACATCTTTTGCCCAATAATCAAACTCCCAAGAAAATCTTCAGGGGACAAGAGGTTTGATTAGTAAGAGATGTGCAACACTTAGGTATCTTTATCGTCAATAAAGATACTCATGTGTTGCGCAGATGTGTCTTACTCATCAAGTTATCAGTACTGTATACATGTACTAGTATACCAATGAAACTAAGAGGTTTGTTTACAAGTATCCCTCAAGGAAGGTTCCTTGACGGTGGTGAGGGGCTCTTGATCTAGGGAATTAGATCTGTGCTCCAGTTCCATGAATTAAGCCTGAATACCTTCCACATCCCCCCACAGGTGTTGCATAATCCTACGGGTCTAGCGCTTCCCTTGATTATAATAATAATAATAATCGTATACAAGTATCATTCGTAGGTTGTGGCCTCCAGGGAGGAAGCATAATGAGTCTAGCTGCCATTACGGTACCTATGGTGTATACTCATACACGACACATCAACTATTTATTATTCAGACGCAGACCTCTTACAAACATGCAGAATCAAGATTAACATTATGTTCAATAACTTTAAATTTCAACTGGGAACCTCGCATCCATTTTTTGTGCTTCTCTTAGTATACAGTAATTACCTCGCCGCCAATACTATTATCTCCACGTTTATTCTCATGTGAATGTGACTGAAGAAGTCTACCGTGTAGGCGAGACGTCTTAACAATAAAGATAACCAACTGTTGCACTCGTCTTACTCATCAACTTGTCAGAATTGTATATCATTTTCATATTTATATTTCTGTTAAGACGGAAGGCTTCAAAATTTTCAGACGTTTGTTCACAGACTTTACACTGAGATGTACACTAAGTACAATTCATCACTTCTACATCTGACCATCTACTGAAGAACCTTTCTGTCTTACGTTCTACTCACACCTAACACTATGAACTTTACTTACGCACACCTAACCCAACTAACGTCTACTTACTACACACAACTATTTGTCTTACACAATGTACACACCTAACTCTTATGATTCACAATGAACAAAACTCTTGTGATTCATTCAACGGAGTGGAGCAAGCTCGAGCCTCCGTTCGCTAATCATGGCCTGGTGTTTGACCAGTAAGGTTAACAAATAAATCACGACCTAAAAAAAAAAAATCATATACGAGGCGTGTCCATATTTCTTAATAATGGAGGAGACAGAAGGACATCAGACAACAGATATGTCAAAATATAAATGTGCAACATTAGTCATCTTACTGACGAAATATTCTGCCTACGCTGCAACCTTCATTCATCCCTGTGTTGCGCTGATGGAGCCTGCAACGCACGCCAAACTTTTCGTCAATAAAGATACCTAGTGTTGCACGCGTCTTGTTCATCGTGCAACAGAGATGTTGACAAGCGTCTTAGTTACATTACTGATGAAGAATGACTAATACAAGGTTATTGTAAGTTACTGTATACCTGTCCCATACCTGTAACCGATTTCCAGAGTTGTTAAAATCTCAAAGACTGCTCTGAGGCCGGACATAATTGTTGACTAGTTTGTCAAGCAGACTGTTACTTTAAGCAGCTCGCAGACTTACATAACAAAGGTAATAAACAGGGAATTTTGCACGCATTATATATGTTTATATTAATAATATACAAAGTAATTATCATGCTATGATATACAGTTAGTAATTATTATGTTACGATATAAAGTAATTATCATACTATAAAATATCAGTACGTTATTTTCATGCTATAAAGTAATTATCAGTAATTACCATACTATAATTATCAGTTGGTAATTATCATGCTATAATTATTAGTAAGTAATTATCATGCTATAATTATCAGTAAGTAATTATCATGCTATAATTATACTACAATATACAGTTAGTAATTATTATACAGCGATATACAGTAAATAATTATCATGCTACGATATACAGTAAGTAATTATGCTACCATACACAATAAGAAATAATTATGTTACAAGCTTATAATAGCGCCGTCAACTTACAAGACACAGTGACCCACTCAGTGGGTTATTGCAGAGCTGCAAGATCATGCACTAGTATTAAGTTCGCTGTCCTCTGTGACGGGGGCGTGGTAACAGCACGTTGCAGCTGCAGACACAGGACCTCTGTGACGGGGGCGTGGTAACAGCACGCTTCAGCTGCAGGCACATCACCGCTGTGACGGGGGCGTGGTAACAGCACGTTACAGCTGCAGACACAGGACCTCTGTGACGGGGGCGTGGTAACAGCACGCTTCAGCTGCAGCACATCACCGCTGTGACGGGGCGTGGTAACAGCACGTTGCAGCTGCAGACACAGGACCTCTGTGACGGGGGCGTGGTAACAGCACGCTTCAGCTGCAGGCACATCACCGCTGTGACGGGGGCGTGGTAACAGCACGTTGCAGCTGCAGACACAGGACCTCTGTGACGGGGGCGTGGTAACAGCACGCTTCAGCTGCAGGCACATCACCGCTGTGACGGGGGCGTGGTAACAGCACGTTGCAGCTGCAGACACAGGACCTCTGTGACGGGGGCGTGGTAACAGCACGCTTCAGCTGCAGGCACATCACCACTGTGACGGGGGCGTGGCAACAGTACGCTGCAGCTGCAGGCACAGAACCTCTGTGACGGGGGCGTGGCAACAGCACGCTGCAGCTGCAGGCACATGTCCTCTGTGACGGGGACTTGGCAACAGCACGCTGCAGCTGCAGGCACAGGACCTCGTGACGGGGGCGTGGCAACAGCACGCTTCAGCTGCAGGCACATCACCGCTGCGACGGGGGCGTGGCAACAGCACGCTGCAGCTGCAGGCACAGGACCTCAAGAGGGGACATGGCAGCGCACTGAGATATCAGCATTCGACCTCCGACACGTGCAACAGCACTCAGCTGCAGCACAGGACCCTCCCGCGCGGGGCGTGCACAGCACGCTGCAGTCACTCGCGCACAAGTATATAGCCGAGTTTACTTTACCGCACGTACATACCCAGTCACTCGCGCACGAACATACCCAGTCACTCGCGCACGTACATACCCAGTCACTCGCGCACGTACATACCCAGTCACTCGCGCACGTACATACCCAGTCACTCGCGCACGAACATACCCAGTCACTCGCGCAGTACATGACCGTCAGCTGCGGTATCCGTCCGCACACACCCAGTCACTCACCTACAGTATGGTCTACCAGGTAATGACTTAGTTGCCAGCAGGGGGCCCGCCACACCTCGTCATCACTCAAGGTCGTCTTTCACAACCCTTCCGCACCTGGGTGCCACCTCCCACACTCGCTCACCTCTCTCTTACCTACAACCACTAATAAAACTTTCTTCCTACACATTAATGTGTTTTTATTGATACGAGCGTGCGAGAAGTATTATATACCAAGACACTGCCACTGACGGAGAGGGATTCTCCGTACCCAGTACAGGATGCTCACCAGATAGCTAAATAAGGAAGATGCTGCGCCCAGGGCAGCAGGTCGAGTCAGGCCTGAGTAAGACCAGGTGTGAGGCAGGTAGCCTGCGGCAGGAGGCGGGTACCTGGCGTGGCTACGTCAGGTGGTTCCCTCTCCATCACTGCTGGTGGTGACGCCTCAGTGTCTGGCCCCACACCACACTACTGAGGGAGGACACACCGCATTACTGAGGGAGGACACACCACACTACTGAGGGAGGACACACCACACTACTGAGGGAGGACACACCACACTACTGAGGGAGGACACACCACACTACTGAGGGAGGACACACCACACTACTGAGGGAGGACACACCACACTACTGAGGACACACCACGCTACTGAGGGAGGACACACCACGCTACTGAGGGAGGACACGCCACGCTACTGAGGGAGGACACACCACGCTACTGAGGGAGGACACACCACGCTACTGAGGACACGCCACGCTACTGAGGGAGGACACACCACGCTACTGAGGGAGGACACACCACGCTACTGAGGATACGCCACGCTACTGAAAGAGGACACACCACGCTACTGAGGGAGGACACACCACGCTACTGAGGGAGGACACACCACGCTACTGAGGACACGCCACGCTACTGAGGAGGACACACCACGCTACTGAGGGAGGACACACCACGCTACTGAGGATACGCCACGCTACTGAGGGAGGACACACCACACTACTGAGGGAGGACACAAAACGCTAATGAGGGAGGACACGCCACACTACTGAGGGAGGACACGCCACACTACTGAGGGAGGACACGCCACACTACTGAGGAGGACACGCCACACTACTGAGGGAGGACACGCCACACTACTGAGGGAGGACACGCCACACTACTGAGGGAGGACACACCACACTACTGAGGGAGGACACACCACGCTAATGAGGGAGGACACACCACACTACTGAGGGAGGACACACCACACTACTGAGGGAGGACACACCACACTACTGAGGGAGGACACACTACGCTACTGAGGGAGGACACACCATGCTACTGAGGGAGGACACACCATGCTACTGAGGGAGGACACACCACACTACTGAGGGAGGACACACCATGCTACTGAGGGAGGACACACCATACTACTGAGGAACACTATGAGCGTGTAGGTCACTCAGTGACCACAGTCTAGATATGTAATGCCCGAGACATAACTGTCATGTACTAACACGCACGAACAACGTCAGGCAAATACACTTTCTGCTCCATTTGTCAGGGGCTCGACTGACTATATACTGAGGCAGCTCGTCCTTCAACTTGGCATACGTGGGGATACGAACGTTCTAAGGAACTAGAATAGCCCTCGAAAACCCAGTTCCTGGAAATGCAACCCACCCTTTGGCTATTTGTTTTGATGTTTAACAAGTAAATTTAGGTCAGTTAACGTTAACCGAATCTAGAGTTTTTTCATAGATGAAATTTCTGGGCAGCGCCGCCCAGCCGGTCAGTGATCATATCATCATTAAAAGAGTACTCAAGAGAATGAAGAAAAAAAATCATTTGTTTGAGGCCAAAGGTGGAGAGTGGGTGAGGCCGGGGGGTGGGGAAGGGAAGAATGGTGGGGGTGAGGACGACCATCTCGGCGTCACTACCTCTGAGTCTGTCAACTGCCAGCTCTGTAGATGATAAATGAGGCAGCACTGGCGCTGGCCAGCAGGAGAGCGCTGTCCACCCGCTATACATCCTCTGCTGGATACCCTCACACCCAATCCCGCCTCTATCCCTTCCTTCATCACTAAGACCTATCCCACACACCAACACCGTCATTAACAAATCCTCAACACCACAACAGTTGTCAGTAGTGTTACTGTGTACGTGTGTAGTATACTTAGATAATCCCAGAGATGATAACCATTCTGCATATGTAAATCTCACCCTAGCAGAGTTGGGGTTAAATGTAAATAATCTCTATAGATAGATAATCTAGTCTAGAGAGTATTGCAACTGTGTGTTTACTATATCAACTTACTGATGTTCAAAAATTTTTTTGAACATCAGTAAGTTGATATAGTAAACACATAGTAACACTACTGACACAGTCACATCAGTCAACACCACAACAGTCACATCAGTCAACACAACAGTCACATCAGTCAACAACACAACAGTCACATCAGTCAACAACACAACAGTCACATCAGTCAACAACACAACAGTCACATCAGTCAACAACACAACAGTCACATCAGTCAACACCACAACAGTCACATCAGTCAACAACACAACAGTCAACACCAGTCAACAACACAACAGTCACATCAGTCAACAACACAACATTCACATCAGTCAACACCACAACAGTCACATCAGTCAACAACACAAGTCACATCAGTCAACACCACAACAGTCACATCAGTCAACAACACAAGTCACATCAGTCAACACCACAACAGTCACATCAGTCAACAACACAACAGTCACATCAGTCAACAACACAACAGTCAACACCACATCAGTCAACACCACATCAGTCAACACCAGTAACTCCTCATCCCACTAGTCCCGGCAGGAAGTCGGGACTAGCCCGTCAACACCAGTTATACAGCCACAACGCACTAATACGGACACACGAAGAATATGCCAGAGGGGAGACAATATCACTACATCATTTGACTTAAAAAATTGAAATATACAATGACTGGAATGTTCAAACAAGCGAGAAGAGCACGAGCGTTGGTAATCAGTATTACAGGAAAGCTGACGGCACGTGAGCTATCCTGTATATATAAATAGGTGTAATGACAAGCGAGGCGACACGATCATAACTTACAAAATACCCTGAAGCACAGACAGAAAACAGAGATAGAATTTGTGAACTTATAATCAAATACCAAAATGTTATCTCAAGTTTCCTCCCCAAATTACGGGTTACTTGTGAAAGAACAACGTAAATAATAGTGAAGGAGTGGAGAGGGTTAAGACATCACAGAGAGCAGACTCCTCACACAGTCAAATATATAATCTCACACTCACTCCCTCATCAATGTTCTCACCAGTACTGACCAGGGCCACAATAGCAGCCCCATGAGTTCATAAATAAGAGTAATATATAATTTTATTTCCTCATATATTGGTATATCATTTTCTCCAATATTTCCCCTGATTATATAGTGATTCTCACTGCTTAGAGAAGCTCCCTGAAGTATTAAGAATATTGAGTGTTGTTCAGAATTCTGAAGACTGTTAAGAATAATAAAGTATTAAGAATATTGGTGAAGAGGAAGTTCGCACCTCCGGTATAACGAGTACGAACGAGAAAACGGGGCACAGAATACAGCCTGGAAGGAGAGCCACTGCAGACATCGTTCATGAAGAAAGATGTGGAAGATCACACAAGGTATGTTACCACCGTATAACATTAGAACCACATATGCAAACCTGGCTTACCTAAAAACTCCTTTCAAAACTTAAACAAAAAAAATCATGTAGGTCATGATAGCGACATTATGCATAATCATGGAGTCTTAAGTCTCCAGGCTGAAGCCACCACCTGATATATCATATAAAGAAATTAAAGACTCGAAGGTTCGCATTCAGTCTGATAGGTTTTAACCTATCAACAGTGAAAGAAACGAGGGTCAAGGGGCCATGATCGCCACCACCAGCAACACACACACTTAACTTTCATGTTGACAACCACAAGACCAAACATCCATCATAACCAACATTGACGCCAAACATGACAGGGTTCTATGCCAGGACACTGGGGCCAGCGACTAACAAGTAACCCAGAGGAGGGTGGAGGAGAGGTAGGATAAGTAGATTACGTATAGTAGGAAGAAAGGAGGGTAGACAACAACGAGGAAGTAGGGTGGGAAGGAGACGAGGAAGGAGGGTAAAACGTTACCTAACAAACAACCCAAAGATTAATAGTAAACAGGGGCCGTTACAGAGAAAGGGTCTATCCCTAAGGCACGGTACTCACTCACTCACTCACTCTCTCACTCTCTCTCTCTCTCTCATTTCCGACAGACAGGGACATCAATCATAACACTATAGACGATACTAGAATTTTTATGATATAGAGGCATCCAAAGACGACACAGTGAGCCTCCAAGGTAATATAAACCAAGTGTTCCAGTCAGCTACTGACAATTTCAGTTACTATGTCACAGAAGAATGGAAGAAATAAAAACAAGACAAACTGAAAGCACTTAATAGAACGTAAGTCAAATTTGAGAGACATGAGAGTGATAATGTCAGATCTCATCTTCAAGGAGTTATTACTGCAACTGCATGAAAACTGATAGGTTGGATAACTAGAACCTTCAAAACAAGAGATGCCAAGTCAGTGATAACACTCTTCAGGTCACTCATTCTGTCTTCAAGAAGGAACTCAAGAGATTTCTCAAAACAGTTCCTGATCAGCCAGGTTGTGGCGTACACTTTGGACTGCAGGCGGCGAGCACTAACAGATTTATCGATCAGGCCAGCAACCAGGAGGTCAGGTCTGCGACCGAAAGTGACTCCAGGTAAACTCCAAGTAATATGTAGTAGGCTGGGGTAGCAACGTGGCTCGGTTGGCAGCGTACTCAGCTCACATATTGAGTGTTCGTGGTTTGATCCCCGGCATGGGTGGAAACGTTGGGCATGCTTCCTTACATCTGCCCCTGTTCACCTAGCACTTAGTAGGTACCTAGGTGTTAGTAGACTCGTGGGTCGCATCCTGGGGAGTGGTAGTATACCTTACATAGCGCTGGGCTTTGAAATGAGCTGAGGTAGAATAACAGCTCATAGCCTTTGATATACCTTTGAAGAGTTTCGAGAGTTTCTCTACTCTCTGTGCCCGGGCATGGGCCAGGCTCGTCTGGTGCTTGCCTGGTCAACCAGGCTGTTGCTACTGCTGCTGCCTGTAAAATTATTTTGCGTAAAAAAAAGAGACAATGGCAAATCACGAGGCCGTTCTCCCAGAGCCAGGGGTACATCCTGGTCTCTGACACCCAACCTGCACAATGTACACTCACAAAGACTTCAGCCCAGGAGGAAACAGCAAATTACCCGAAGACCGAAGCCAGCATAGAAAATAGAATCTGAAAAGAAGAAATGGTAAAGGAAAGAGAAATGAGGTAGAGAAAGAGAATCAGTGGAAAATAAGGAGAAAGATGAAGAGTGGAGGAACAAGAAGAGAAAATGGATAAGGAGAATGATAGGAGAAAGATGAGGAGGGAATGATAAGCAGGAGAACGACGATACACCTACGAGTGTTAAGAAAACAATAGTACTGAACCCGGAGATGTATATGTGAGGTGTATAATGGCTGAAATAATGGAGCCTCCAGAGGTGAGTGACGCCCTGAGAGGCGAGGCAGCAGTGCTCAGTGGTGTTAGGGAACAATGAAGTGGCCAAGTAATGAACGGTGATGGAGAGGTGTTGGAGAAGTGTTGAGGGTGGTGGTGAGTGGTAATAGTAGTGGCGGAGGCTGTTGAAGTGTTAATGGTGGTGTGGGGTGATGGTTGCCACAAGGGACCTTCACCCCCCCCCATGATGGAAGAGAGGGGGAAGTGGCAGCTCCTTTCTTACCCGCTCCTTTCCCCCTCCTCCTATCCATTCACTTCCTCCTCCTCTTCCTCCTCCTCTTACTCTCTTACCTACACATGTTCTCGTTACCAGCAAGACTCAAGCACACGTCACATTGAAAAATACAAACAAGGCAAAAGTACCTTCACTATCACCAACTCACCTATTCACCCACCCACCCACCCTCCCTCCCTCCCTCCCTCTCCCTCTCCCTCTCTCTCTCTCTCTCTCTCTCGAGAGAGAGAGAGAGAGAGAGATTGGGAACAGTCTATGTGTAGCATCACATCAAATACTATATATGGGTGAGGCTGTGCTAAAACAAAGGAACACAGGGTAACAAACAAGGCACTACGCCCACCGCTGATCCCTCCGTCTACCACCACCCACCTCCCACACCTCCCTCTTCTCCAACACAGACAAATACATCCCACCCACATATAGGCATACTGAATATTCCCCTCATTACACACACCACGGAGCTGTGAATCGACCCCTGCAACTACATATAGGCGAGTACACACACACCACGGAGCTGTGAATCGACCCCTGCAACTACATATAGGCGAGTACACACACACACACAAGCTGCCAAACAAAACAAAACATCCACACGGTAATACCCATTTCTTGCTCCAATATATTACATAAAACGCCATAACATAATATACAAATACAACATCAACAATAAAATTCGAAGGGTCCGTGCACAAAGATTTATTGAATAATAAAAAAAAGTGGTCAAGGGTGGACAATAAAGACAACCCAGGGCGTCTCCTGAATAAAGAAGGTATATGAACGCCGTAGCAAATGTTGAAGGTGTTGTGCTTTAATTGAGTGTACACCCAAAAATGTGATAATGTTATTACTATCGAGGTGTCATTAGACACACACTGGCTGTGCTTGCTGCATCCCACAACAGTCTCTTTGATAAGCGACATTCTGAACCACTGTTAATACTGGTTATCCGTGATTGTGGGTAGTGGTAGTGGGTTGTGCCCATGGTGGTAGTGGGTTGTGCCCATGGTGGTAGTAGTGGGTTGTGCCCATGGTGGTAGTAGTGGGTCGTGCCCATGATATACCTTTGAAGAGTTTCGAGAGTATCTACTCTCTGAGCCCGGCCATGGGCCAGGCTCGTCTGGTGCTTGCCTGGTCAACCAGGCTGTTGCTGCTGGAGGCCCGCTGCCCCACATATCCATCACAGCCTGGTTGATCTGGCACCTGGTGAAGATATTTGTCCAGTTTCCTCTTGAAGGCTTCTACACTGGTTCCAGCCGTGTTTCGGATATCTTCTGGTAAGATGTTGAATAGTCTGGGACCCCGGATGTTAATACAGTGCTCCCGTATTGTCCCCACCGCACCCCTGCTCCTCACTGGGTTTATTTTACACTTTCTCCCATATCTCTCACTCCAGTATGTTGTTATGGCAGTGTGCAGATTTGGGACCAGGCCCTCAAGTACTTTCCAGGTATATATTATCATGTATTTTCTCTCCTCCGCTCCAATGAGTACATGTTCAAGACTTGAAGGCGTTCCCAATAATTTAGATGTTTCAATGGCTCAATGTGAGCCGTAAACGATCTCTGGATTTGTTCCAGCTCTGCTATTTCTCCTGCCCTGAACGGGGCCGTCAGCACTGAGCAGTATTCTAAGTGAGGGAGCACTAGCGATTTGAATAGTGTCACCATCGGCATTATTTCCCTTGTTTTGAAAGTTCTCAATACCCACCCCGTCATCTTCCTGGCTGTTGTGATCTTTGTCTTGTTATGGTCTTTAAACGACAGATCAGCAGACATAATTATTCCCAAGTCCTTTACGTGTTCCTTTCGTTCTATGTGGTGACCCTCTTGCGTTTTGTATATAGTGTTCCTTTTGAGTTCTTCATTTTTTCCATACCTAAGCAGCTGAAACTTATCACCATTGAACGTCATGTTGTTATCCACTGCCCATTGGAAGACCCTGCTTATGTCCTCCTGTAATTTTTCAGTGTCCTCTACCGTAGTGACTTTCATGCTTATTTTAGTGTCATCTGCAAATGATGATACAAAAGTGTGCTGGGTGTTTTTATCTATGTCTGCTATGAGGATGAGAAACAGCAGAGGTGCCAGGACAGTGCCTTGGGGCACTGAGCTTTTGACCTCGCTGATGCTGGATCTTGCCCTGTTCACTACTACTTTTTGTGTTCTTTGTGTTAGGAACTCAAAAATCCATCTGCCTACCTTCCCCGTAATGCCTATGGCCCTCATTTAGTGGCTTGTGCCCATGGTGGTGGTAGTGGGTTGTGCCCATGGTGGTAGTGGCGGGTTGTGCCCATGGTGGTAGTGGTGGGTTGTGCACATGGTGGTAGTGGCGGGTTGTGCCCATGGTGGCAGAAGTGGGTTGTGACCATGGTGGTAGTAGTGGGTTGTGTCCATGGTGGTAGTAATGGGTTGTGTCCATGGTGGCAGAAGTGGGTTGTGACCATGGTGGCAGTAGTGGGTTGTGCCCATGGTGGCAGTAGTGGGTTGTGCCCATGGTGGTAGCAGTGGGTTGTGCCCATGGTAGTAGTGGGTTGTGCCGGTGGTGGTAGTGGGTTGTACCACATCCTATCACTATCACAACTTATGATGGTAACTATGTGATAGGAACACATCTATATGTTCACAGTTGCAACATCTTATAAGAAATAGTACAACTCTAGAGAGTGTTTGTTTACAGTGTTGAGAGCCTTGTATGCCTCAGGGTTGCTCAGCTACCTGTGAAATCCCTTAGTATACATCCAAGCCTCAATTTCACTGTCTTAACTTCTTAATGTAATTCTTATTTCTGATCGCTCGCTGTAAACTAATAAAAATATTATACTCTAGTTTTTATATAATTTTAGGTTAGGATGGCATGGGTTACTAAACCTACATAGTCTACCTGGAGTGTGTTTCGAGGGTTAACGCCCTCGCAGCCCGGTCCCAGACCAAGCCTCCTGGTGAATGATCTGATCAGCCAGGCGATTTGTCCTACCCGCAAGAAGTCCAGCGTTAGCACCAGAGCCTGGCGGATCAGGCATTGACTTTAGAAACTCAGTCCAGTTCCTCCTTAAAGACAGCCAGGGGTCTGTTGGTAATCAATTACCTTATGTATGAAGGAAGGACAGTCTTGGTACCTTCACACTTAATGCGTTTTCTCTTAGTGTATTCATAGTACCCATGCTTTTCATTGGGAGTATTTTGCACCATTTGCCAAGCTTCTTATTTTTGGGGGAACAATTTGTGTGAGCAGATTAGGGACCAATCCTTCTAAAAAAAATCCAGGTGTAGAGTATAATGTACCTCTCTCGCCTACGTTCCAAGGAGTACAGATCGAGGGACTTCAAAAGATCCCAGTAATTTAGGTGCACATTCATTTATTCTGCAATTTCGCCAGCCTTGAACGGAGCTGTTAAAGAGTACAGCAGTACATCCAGCCTAGAGAGAACAAGTGACCAGAAGAGTACCATTATTAGCTTGGTATCCCTCATGTTGAAGCTCTAAGTTATGCAGCCTAACATTTACCTTGAGGTTGCGACAGTGATACTGTTGTGATGCTTGCGAGTCTCTCACATTAGTCTCACCTATGTGTAGCCAAGCCACAAATTAGCAAATTAAAAAAAAAAAAAGTCTGGTAGTGCAGTGGCTGAGCAGTATCCGGAAACGTTCAAATATACACGAGTATCCTCGTGGTGCGAGAAATCGTTTTGGTGTAACAAAGTCTGAATGGAAGGGTACTGCAGACAGAGAAGAAATATCTGGGAGTAAACATTACACAGAACATATCGCCGAAGAACGTAGCCGTAAAGTCTATAAGATTTATCAATTAATCTAAGAGCGTTTTTTTAGGAAGCTTAACATAACAATTATTATGATTTTTTTTTTTCTACACAGGTTACAGGTTAGGTTAGGGCCATATTAAGACTGGCGCCACCATGGAGCCCGCACCTAATCGAGCATGTCAAGGAATTCGAGACGATCCAAAACTTAATGACTAGACCGGTACCGGAACTAAGGAAGATGAGCAGTAACATAAAAAATCAAACAAACCTAAGAGGAGTCCCAGAGGAAACATGATCATGACGTACAAAATACTCAGGAGAATAGTGTGATAGGAACCTGATGTTTGAAATTCGAGGAGAGGGAGCCAGGGAAACAAAGATGGGAGCTAAAGAGCCAGGGAAACAAAGATGGGAGCTAAAGAGCCAGGGAAGCGAAGATGGGAGCTAAAGAGCCAGAGAAGCAAAGATGTGAGCTAGAGCCACAGATGGATTGCAGAGACGTTAGGAAATACTATTTATAGTTACGACTAAGTGGAATAAACTAGAATACTAGATAAAGAGATGGTGTACGCAAATCACCACACACACAGTAGGGCCTTCATGAAATAGTAAAGGCGCTCGATTGTAGTTAAGAAGAGCCAGCAGCTATGATTCAACCCATGCACACACACTTAGAAGAGTCCGTACGTACGTACACACACACACACACACACTTAAGATGGGTCAAAGAGAGGTTAGGCTTTCCCTTAGTTTCAGGAAAGGAGGGAAGTAGAATGGCCTTGTACATAGAAGCGGAGTCAAAGAACACCACACAGTTTAAAGAATAGATATATGTTTCGAGAGGTCAGTCGATGAAGCTAAGAAGGCGCCAGACAGAAACCAAGACTCGACCCCAGTAAACACAAACCAGTGTTTACCAGTCGTTAAGAACACGAACTGGGCATCCATTCTTGTGAACACAACTACATGAGTACATATACATCCACACACCAAGATGAAATGAAAGGAGAGCACCGGGAACAAACAAGGGGCAAAGACGGAAGCTGAAGATGCAAATAATTCACAGGGACATCAAGAGTGTACGAATGGATAGGAAGCGGAAAGATCCGGATGAGGAAGTGAAGTTAGATTCCGTAAATAGTTTAAAACGTTGGTACCATATTGGAAGGAGCTTAGTGATCGTTCCTGAGGGGCCGAGATGAGGGGCCAGGCACAAGTGAATACAATGCGAGTACACACGCACATTCAACCCCCCTGCAGACACTGAGGGCTAGTACAACAAGTGAGTATAAGCGGAGATTATAATGCAGAACATGAATAATGCAGGAGGTGAGTGTGTGGGTGGAGGTTAAGTGTAGCCATGAAGTAGAATGAACCAGGAAGACACACAGTAAAGGTTCATGCCATACATGGACTTAATAGATATGGCATGGCTGAACCATGCATAGAAAGTTGAAAAGTCGGTCCAGTAACTGGATCTCAACATCTGAAAATTTAACTAGTAAAACACACATCTGTAGGTTACCTATAGACAGCTTCAGGGGGGAGGGGGGAGGTCAACGCTCCCACGACCCGGTCCGAGACCAGGCATCCAATTTGCTGGCCTGATCGAGCAGGCATAATTCACCGCAAGACCCCAGGTAGACTACATGAAGATAAGGTATACCTTTACCTCTGATATACCTTTGATGAGTTTCGAGAGTTTCTCTATTCCCGGAACAAGGCCGTGGGCCAGGCTCGTCTGGTGCTTGCCTGGCTGTAGCTCCTGAAGGCCCGCTGCCTCATATATCTATCACAGTCTGGCTGATCCGGCACTTGAAGATACTTGTCCAGTCTCCTCTTGAAGGTAGACTACATCATTCACTTGTTAGAGGCCAAGTAGACAAGGTAGACTACATCATTCACTTGTTAGAGGCCAAGTAGACAATGTAGACTACATCAATGACTTGTTAAGAGGCCAAGTAGACAAGGTAGACTACATCATTCACTTGTTAGAGGCCAAGTAGACAATGTAGACTACATCAATGACTTGTTAAGAGGCCAAGTAGACAAGGTAGACTACATCATTCACTTGTTAGAGGCCAAGTAGACAAGATAGACTACATCATTCACTGGTGAATGATGTAGAGAGGGTAAGGTGGGCAGGCACGCACACCACTCCATGTTCACCACCACTCATCAATCTCACCCACCACCAGTGCGCTTTGACGGATGCTCCTCATCACGGGAATGGATGCTCCCTAGCCAGGTATGACGGATTCTTCCTAGCCAGGTACGACGGAGTATCCGTAACGGGGTTGGATGATCCCCTAGCCAAGTATGACGGATGCTTCCAAGCCAGGTAACACAGGCGGCACCACTACAGTCACTGACGATGGACTGCTGTGACACACACACACACACACACACACACAACCAAACCTTTATTAAAAAGAAAACCTACGTTTCGCTCTGAGCTAAACATTTTCTTCCTACCAGCTCCAGTTACTTGCCACTGATGGAGGCCTCTTACCCAACCTCAAAACACTGGTAAGCAACAAAACTTCTGGAGGCTTTTCCATCCTTTCCAGTGATGGCAGACATATTCTACGCCAAATAATGATGGAAAAATCACGAATTTATGAATATCTTATCAATACAAGTTGATGCAGTCACCGCCAATGACCAATGTAAATCAGCTCACTTTAGATACGTGATGGCCATAACCCATTATTCATTTTACCACGTTAATTTTCTTAGGGGATTCCCAACGTCAATTTGTTTTTATCTGAATAGTGTTACCACTGGTAGTACTTCGCTGGTTTTGAAAGTTCTCATTATCCACCCTATTATTTTCCTGGCCTTCGCAGCACTTACACCTGGATGACAAATAGCAGAGATAAAAATACATTTAGCCATGAAATTTGATGAGATAGCAAGCTTGGGAAAGGATGAAGTAGAAGGAAGAGGAGATAGGAGGAAGAAGAGGTACGAGGACTAGAAGGATGGAGAAGACGAGGGAAGAGTAGGAAGAGCAGAAGCAGTAGCAGAAGGGGTAAGAGTGGAAGGAAGTGTACAATTTGTGAAACCGTGGATTAAAATGAACACACTAGCTTGGTATTTTCTAAATTTCTTGAACATGACTTAATTTAAGCTGATTTAAGGAGTTGCACGAAGCACAGTGACTGTGGTGGTAGTGGGAGGTTCCACTCCAGTGCCTTGGCTTGTCTGTTGTAGTGGCCACACAACTTCTCCTCCTCCTACTTAAGAATGATTGATAGTCATGCTTGTGATACACCTGTGACTGGACTTGTGAGTTATAATGTTGACTGGCCAGAGGCCAGACATCACCGTTGATTACCTGATCAGCCAGGATTATGTTGTTGTTAATCTGGCACTGTATTCAGTTACTGGCCCAGATTGTCACTGGAAACATGAACCCTTGTTCCGCGTCACATGACATCTGTCACTATAGGCTTTATTATTTGAAAATAAAAGTTGTACGTGATCCCTTGGACACAGCTCTTCCAAGCTACGTCATTAGACGAGTATAGTAAGAAAGCTTATCTGTCTCGCGATTAACGGACGTAGGAGTGAACCTCCACCCCTCGTTCATATAATATTAAGTAAAATAAGTATACCAAGATACAGCCGTACTAAACTAATACATAAATCGATGGCCTTGTGCACGAACAATGCTAAATATAAAACAAGAGTAAAACAAAAATAAAACAAAAATAAAGGACAAGTGCTTACAAAATAAAGAGGGGATCTGAGATAAGCTAGCCAGGAAAAGAAGACAGGGTGGTGAGGATAGAAAGAGGGAGAGGAATAGGATGAGAATGTGGAGGAGGATTATAATTATCCTTGGTCACAAGGACGGGTGCATGGCAGTGTACACACTGCCAACTCGTGACCACCAATAAATACACTAGCCTAAATTCTTAACTTGCCAATGAAAGGTAGATGTAGCCTGTGCTCAGTATAAGATGCGCAGGCTGAGCCCAGTATAAGATGTATAGGTGCGCAGGCTAGTATGAGTAAGGTTTAAAGGGGCAATAACTACAGTCTACAAACACAACTGAGATGAGGGTTGCTTACATGGACTGGCTACTCTGGTTGAGCTTAAGCGGCGACATTAACTTGGCAGGTTAGATGTGTTTTAAGTTAGCTTTGACCACCACAATTTATTCTCGGTGAAGTTGGTCTAATACTGTACAGTGTTGGATTAACTGATCTGACTAATGATACTGATAATAATTAGGTCAGGTTGGTTTGTGTGGGGAAAAGTTGAGGCTACGTTAGTCGCTTTACTATTAATACCACTTGTTGATCAAAATGTTCAGAGCGGAAAAAATAGTCTCACTATGTCGCCTGCAGAAATAACAATGTCCATAAAAATAGCATATAGGCAACTTTTATTCAAAACACTGACATCCATCCCTGAGAGCAGCAGACACTATTAACCACTCACCTGACACTGACATCCATCCCTGAGAGCAGCAGACACTAGTAACCACTCACCTGAAGACACTGGCATCCTTCCCTGAGAGCAGCCGACACTAGTAACCACTCACCTGAAGACACTGGCATCCTTCCCTGAGAGCAGCAGACACTAGTAACCACTCACCTGAAGACACTGGCATCCTTCCCTGAGAGCAGCAGACACTAGTAACCACTCACCTGAAGACACTGGCATCCTTCCCTGAGAGCAGCAGACACTAGTAACCACTCACCTGAAGACACTGGCATCCTTCCCTGAGAGCAGCAGACACTAGTAACCACTCACCTGAAGACACTGGCATCCTTCCCTGAGAGCAGCAGACACTAGTAACCACTCACCTGACACTGACATCCATCCCTGAGAGCAGCAGACACTAGAAACCACTCTCTGACAGTAGTTAGACACCAGTTAGAATTCGCCTGAAAACACTACTACTACTGTATCACCCTTCCCTTAAAGCAGAAACACCAGTAACCACTCACTCAAGATGGCAGTAATATCCCCTCACTTATAGAAGCAGACTTCAGTAATCACTCAGCTGAAAATAGTATCTTAACCTTAGTTCTTACAGCAGAAGACAACAATAACCACTCGTGTATGTAACGCTAGAATTCTTCACTTACAACTACAGAAATTAATAACCACTCAGCTAACACTTATATCCTTCCTATTGTTTGTACAGCAGAAAATACCAGTAACCACTCGCTTGAAGACACTAGTATCCCTACCACTCGTTTGAAGACACTTGTATCCCTCTACCACGACACAAGATAACAAGAACCACTCGCTTGAAGACACTAGTATCCCTACCACTCGCTTGAAGACACTAGTATCCCTACCACTCGCTTGAAGACACTAGTATCCCTACCACTCGCTTGAAGACACTAGTATCCCTCTACCACGACACAAGATAACAAGAACTACTCACCTGCCAGTAGTATCCTTCGCACAAACACGCCAATAACCACTCACCTGAGGAGGAAAGAAAAATACACGTTATAGAGGTAAACACATAAGACATAAACAAGATGTTTACCGTCGCTGCGTGAACCGAGAAAGGTATCCCAGGATTTTATAAGCCCAGCCTCCTCTATCTCAATTCATGCAATTGAAATAGTGGAGGGTGGTCATAAAAAAATACCATATAGCAAAATATATGTGTATGTGCGTATGACTTTATGTACGCATGAACACTTTCATATGTCTACATATGAGTATGCTTTGCGTGCGTATGTATGCATAAGTTTATGTATTTACACGAGTAATTTTTTTTAGCATGTATGCGTGTGCAGTTGTATACTTATATATATATATATATATATATATATATATATATATATATATATATATATATAGTTGTGTGTGTGTGTGTGTGTGTGTGTGTGTGGTATAAGTGTATACACATGCTTACACAAACGTGTACGCGCGCATACTGCAGTGCAAAAGTATATACACACATGTATATATGTGTATGTATGCTTGTATTAATGTATGCAGTGCATATTTATGCATGCATGTTTGTACACTTATGTAAGTGTACATATGTATGCATGTGTATGTATTGTGTACATATATGCATGGAGTATATGGTTACATTTTTGCATGAACACTTATATATGTGTGCACATATACATGTATGTTTTATGTATGCAACAGTTATGTATAAATGTACTCACCTAGTTGTGGTTGCAGGGGTCGAGTCAAAGCATTCATATGTATGTGCATGCGTGTTCATCACTACTAGTACCACCACCATCACTATAACACCGTCATCACCACATCACTATCACCACTATGTGCTTGTTTATACTGAATATGTAAATCTATAACCAACACAAATACGCATACCAGAAATTATTGACCTTACAGTCAAAAAAAAAGTTCATAAATTGAAAAAAAAAGTCAAGACTGGGAAATACAACGGAACTGTGACTGCATTCAACAGTCGTCGTAAGATATTTTGATGAAGTGAGAGTCATCTTGTCTGTATTGTGCAGAGATTAATAGACTGACTCACTATGGCTAGCCTCGTTATGGCTAGCTCTAAGGCTCTAGTTCTGAGTCCCAAAACGTGTACATCTCGCTACAGCTAGCTCCATATCTTCGGATCGAGATGTACCCTTTCTGGAACCCAGAGGTAGAGCCCAAGAGCTAGTCATAGCGAGGCAAGCCATAGTGAATTATCTACTACTGAGACTTATTCCGTTTCTTCCACTTTCAAGTCATACTGGATAAACCTTGGGAAACGTATTGCTGTCACATCTGGAGCAGATGAATGCTGACATAGCACATTATCGAGGTTAGTCTTAAGACAATGCCTCCAATGTGAGTGGCATTTTCGAAGGAATACAAATATTCATTTGTAGTAAAAAGTTTGGCAATTTATATTCCATGTGCTGGACATTCATTAAATTTAGCTGTTAAATCAGCTACTGCTGATTTCCCAACAAAAGCTGTATTGTCTTTCCATCAGTCAAGCCACAGATGGAAAGTAATCACTAACGCTTGTCCAATACTCCACGTGTCCACTACCTCAATGCCAAGAGATGGTACGTGCATGCAGGTGACGCTAAAGCGCTCGGCTCTGGTTATTCAGCCATCAAGAATGCACCAGAGGAACTCCGAGTCGGCACAAAATAGAAACCAGAGAGTCTCTTGGAAGCAAGAGAACTGCTGAATACCATAGGCAATCTAGAACCTGGGATAACAGCTTCACTCTGGGACGAAGTTCAACTATAAATTCGATGCGTCAAGATCTTAAACTCGACCTGTGGCAGTGCTAGTTCCCCCTCTTTAATGGCTTAACTAGCTGCCAATGGAGGAAATTATCTGAATTTGCATCACTAAGCGCTCAAAAAGTAATTTTAAGTTGTGTTGTTGTGTAAGGGATGTGTAGAGGAGGTGCATCCCGTGTAGAGGAGGTGCATCCCGTGTAGAGGAGGTGCATCCCGTGTAGAGGAGGTGCATCCCGTGTAGAGGAGGTGCATCCCGTGTAGAGGAGGTGCATCCCGTGTAGAGGAGGTGCATCCCGTGTAGAGGAGGTGCATCCCGTGTAGAGGAGGTGCATCCCGTGTAGAGGAGGTGCATCCCGTGTAGAGGAGGTGCATCCCGTGTAGAGGAGGTGCATCCCGTGTAGAGGACGTGCATCCCGTGTAGAGGAGGTGCATCCTAGAAGTTTGATCCCGCACGAAGCATCACGATGGTCGCACCACTCGGCGCTGTTTTGTTTTTATTCCATTACATCTTGTCTTATTGTCCACTACATATTGTTTCAGTATTATTCTTATTAATAAGTTTTGTTTAAGAGTTTGTTTATATCTTTAGGTCAGAGTTCGTCATGGTATTTCAGTTAATAGTATTTCTGACATAACTAACCCCACTTGATTTCGAGAAAAAAAACATTCATTGCATGCCTCTGTACTCTGCCCCAGGTCCTGACTCATATTCTACGGAGGAGGAGCCTGGATACATGAATTATCCCACAAACCTTAAAAACCACAACTGACATAGCCCCACTCCACAAAGGTGACAGTAAACCAATCGTGAAAAAATCTTGACAAACAACGCTGACATTTGACATTATCAAAACCTCTGAGACAGTCTTAAGAAGCAAGATTGATAATCACATATAATCGCAACAATTGCACATCCCAAGGCAGCGTGGTTGTAGAGTAGATCGCTCTTGTCACTCGCAATTGTTTGGCCATTACCACACGGTCTTCGTTGCAGTGGAAGACAAGCAAAATGTAGATGCAATTTACACTGACTTTGCGAAAGCCTTTAACTAGTGTGATCATGGTGTAACAGATCACAAAATGCGTGGAAAATGAATATTAAATTTTCTAATGAAGAGAACCCAAAGTGTAACGGTGAACAGAGTGAAATCGTAGGCATGCGATAATAATGAAAAGCTATTTTTCCCAAGGCACAGTATTGGCCCGTCTTTTCTTGCTCATTCCCATATCCGACATAGACTGAGGCGTAAATCATAGCACAGTTTCATCCTTTGCAGACGACACTATTGAGGACACGGTAAACCTCCATGCTGATATAAACAGTCTTCCAGTGGGCCACTGACAACAATAATATGATGTTCAATGAGGATAAGTTTCAGTAACTTCGATGTGAAAAGACTAAGGAATAAAGAGAGGAATAGAGTATAAAATAAACATGAATCATTCAATAGGGCGTAAGACTAACGTGAGAGACTTTGGAGTGATCATGTCAGAAGATCTTACCTTCAAGAAACATGACCGTGTTACTATCATAACCGCGCGAAAAATAATAAACTGTATAACTAGAACCTTCAAATCAAGGGATGCCAAGTCAGTGATGATACTCTTTAAGTCACTTGTTCTCTCTAGGCTGGAGTACTGCTGTACTCAACAGCTCCGTTCAAGGCAGGTGAAATTGCAGACCCGGATAATCAGTAGAGCGTCTTCACTGCCGCACAGATTCAGTCAAGCAACTAAATTACTGGAAACCTTTGAAGTCCCTCGATCGGTATTCCTTGAAACGTAGTCAAAAGAGATACATTAAAATCTAAACCTGGAAAATAGAAGTATTGGTCCCACATGTGCGCGCGCGCGCGCATAATAGCCTAGAGAGCGACGTAGTGGAGGCAGGAACCATACATAGTTTTAAGACTAGGTTTGATAAAGCTCATGGAGCAGGGAGAGAGAGGACCTAGTAGCAATCAGTGAAGAGGCGGGGCCAGGAGCTATGACTCGACCCCTGCAACCACAAATAGGTGAGTACAAATAGGTGAGTACACACACACACACACAAACCTCAATCAAGGAAAAAGATCTTGGGGTGAGTATAACACCAGACACATCTCCTGAGGCGCACATCAACCAAATAACTGCTGCAGCATATGGGCGCCTAGCAAACCTAAGAACAGCATTCCGACATCTTAATAAAGAATCGTTCAGGACCCTGTACACTGTGTACGTTAGGCCCATATTGGAGTATGCAGCACCAGTTTGGAACCCACACCTAGCCAAGCATGTGAAGAAGCTCGAGAAAGTGCAAAGGTTTGCAACAAGACTAGTCCCGGAGCTAAGGGGTATGTCCTACGAGGGAGGTTAAGGAAATCGACCTGACGACACTGGAGGACAGGAGAGATAGGGAGACATGATAACAACATATAAGATACTGAGAGGAATTGACAAAGTGGACAGAGACAGAATGTTCCAGAGATGGGACACAACAACAAGGGGACACAGATGGAAGTTGAAGACTCAGATGAATCACAGAGATGTTAGGAAGTATTTCTTCAGTCACAGAGTTGTCGGGAAGTGGAATAGTTTAGGAAGCGATGTAGTGGAGGCAGGCTCTATACATAGCTTTAAGCAGAGGTATGATAAAGCTCATGGCGCAGGGAGAGTGACCCAGTAGCGGCCAGTGAAGAGGCGGGGCCAGGAGCTTTGACTCGACCCCTGCAACCACAACTAGGTGAGACAACTAGGTGAGTACACACACACACACACACACACACACACACACACACACAAATAATTTTCCATAAAAGTAAGAGGCTTGGAAGACTTACAAAATATCCCTAATGAAAAGCAGGGAAAACTCAATAAGTGTGAAGGAACCAAGAATTTTCAACGTCCTTACATAAGGGGGATTACCAACAGTTCCTGGCTGTCTTCAGGTAAGAATTAGATAAGTTTCTCAGGTCAGTGCCTGATCAGCCAGGCTGTGGTGCTTATGTTGGATTTCGTGAGGGTAGCACCAACAGCCTGACTGATCAGGTCATCCATTGGGAACCCTAGTCTGGGACTGGGCCGCGAGGGCGTTGACCCTCAGAATACAGTGCAGGTAGTACTTGCGTGTGTGCAGGTAATCAACTGAAGGGGACCAAATCATTAATAAACTCCAACCCAAAGTGAGCCACAGAGACAGTCTTTACTGAACACAACCCATGTTCCGCGGGTGCCACTCAGGTTGACACTGGCACTCGGATAGCCCATGTTCCGTGGGTGCCACTCAGGTTGACACTGGCCCTCGGATAGCCCATGTTCCGCGGGTGCCACTCAGGTAGCCCATGTTCCGCGGGTGCCACTCAGGTTGACACTGGCCCTCGGATAGCCCATGTTCCGTGGGTGCCACTCAGGTTGACACTGGCCCTCGGATAACCCATGTTCCGTGGGTGCCACTCAGGTTGACACTGGCCCTCGGATAACCCATGTTCCGTGGGTGCCACTCAGGTTGACACTGGCCCTCGGATAGCCCATGTTCCGTGGGTGCCACTCAGGTTGACACTGGCCCTCGGATAGCCCATGTTCCGTGGGTGCCACTCAGGTTGACACTGGCCCTCGGATAGCCCATGTTCCGTGGGTGCCACTCAGGTTGACACTGGCCCTCGGATAGCCCATGTTCCGTGGGTGCCACTCAGGTTGACACTGGCCCTCGGATAGCCCATGTTCCGTGGGTGCCACTCAGGTTGACACTAGCCCTCGGATAGCCCATGTTCCGTGGGTGCCACTCAGGTTGACACTGGCCCTCGGATAGCCCATGTTCCGTGGGTGCCACTCAGGCTGACACTGGCACTAGGATAACCCATGTTCCGTGGGTGCCACTCAGGTTGACACTGGCCCTCGGATAGCCCATGTTCCGTGGGTGCCACTCAGGTTGACACTGGCCCTCGGATAGCCCATGTTCCGTGGGTGCCACTCAGGCTGACACTGGCACTAGGATAACCCATGTTCCGTGGGTGCCACTCAGGTTGACACTGGCCCTCGGATAGCCCATGTTCCGTGGGTGCCACTCAGGTTGACACTGGCCCTCGGATAGCCCATGTTCCGTGGGTGCCACTCAGGTTGACACTGGCCCTCGGATAGCCCATGTTCCGTGGGTGCCACTCAGGTTGACACTGGCCCTCGGATAGCCCATGTTCCGTGGGTGCCACTCAAGTTGACACTGGCACTCGGATAACCCATGTTCCGTGGGTGCCACTCAGGTTGACACTGGCACTCGGATAGCCCATGTTCCGTGGGTGCCACTCAGGTTGACACTGGCACTCGGATAGCCCATGTTCCGTGGGTGCCACTCAGGTTGACACTGGCACTCGGATAGCCCATGTTTCGCGGGTGCCACTCAGGGTGACACTGGCCCTCGGATACCCCATGTTCCGTGGGTGCCACTCAGGTTGACACCGGCCCACGGATAACCTATGTTCCGTGATTGGCACTCAGGGTGACACTGGCCTGAAAATATTCCTTGCCCCCTCCCCCACCGGCCCTGGCAAGGCTTAATCTCAACTACCATAAATCTTACACTGATTAACACCAGTCACTGTTGTTTTTGCTGACAGACTTGCCCACTAGTCCGCACCTTAATTCATTTCATATATCTTCCTTGGTTGCCAGGTCCTATTATTCATATTTTTTAGTCCATACATTAAAATTACTCTATAAAATAAAAGCATAAAATACAAGAAAATTAACAGTAATTACATTATTTAAAATACCTCATACAATGGACCAGCCAAACTGCAGGTCCTTTCCTGGGGAGAGAGCGAAGGGGAGGGGAGGGGGAGGAGAGGAGAGGAGAAGAGAAAAGAGAGGAGAGGAGAAGAGAAAAGAGAGGAGAGAGGAGAGGAGAGGAGAGAGGAGAGGAGAGGAGAGAGAGAGAGAGAGAGAGAGAGAGAGAAAGCCCCTTCACTAACGATGGAATTACCATAACTTGTACATAACACCACCCACAGACTGACGCAACGGAAAACCATTGTAATATACGATGGTACAACTAACTGCATGAAAGACCCACCTTACACAATTCTACTACCCCGCCACCACCAACTTTACCCATTTGCCATTACCTCACCCCCCTCCTCTACAAGCATGACAGGCCATCCTGAGAGATGACAACTCAAAAGTAATATCAATTCCAACGCTGCTGGAACGAAAGCTCTGATACTATTAAACAGATCATGAGAACGATATTGTTATCGTCTTACTAGTCTCCCAGATCAGCCTGACAAATGTCATTACCTCGTGTATGTAAACCATCGTGTGTGATAAAGATGACAAGAATACTTAGCTATCCTGTGTGACTACAGGGTAGCCACAAACTGTGCTTGTATCATCTTGTTAAATATGCTACATAAAACATGCCACTCACACAGACCCACAACACCCTCCCTCCCTCACCAGCCTGCGTCACACACCTTTACGTCAATCTGGACCACATCCTTCAACAACAAACACCTACACAGTCAAGCTTTGTATCTCTGCCAGTGTCTGTGACAGCCAACCGGATACATTTTTGCTATATTGTATACCAAAATAAGACAATACCGGGTATATGTCTTCAGCAGATCCTACGATCACCTAATATCTGTAATGTGAAGCAGGAGTACAATAGGCACATTGAAAGATAACTAAATAAATGTAGCGTCCAAGACAGCATTTTCTCTTAAAATGTAAAGGAAATTACCAACTAACCATAAGACTGTTCCTGGAATTTGTTCCTGATCAGCCGAGCCGTGGCACCTACCTCGGACAGCAAGAAGCGAGCACCAACAGACCTAGTCTATCGACACCATGCCTAGCCCTTCTAGGGCAGGGTAGGTGCCTGAGCCAGAGCTTGCTTTCACCTGCGGCTCACAAGACTGCTCTTCCCTTTAGCTCCCCTGGGGCGGGGAAGATGGCAGACCAATGATGGGCCTAGCTTCTCCCTACGAGCCCCGTAATGGCGGGGAATGTGGCTAGGCCTGGGGACCGTTGGTCCCACAGATGAGGAGGTCCCACGTACCTCCTCCCATGGCAGACGTTAGTCTGAGATACTCCCGAGAAAGGGAACCAAGGCCGGGCCACCACTTGGACAAGGCCCGGGCCGGGAGAGTCCCGGCGAATCAACAAGTAGAAGAAGACCTAGTCTGAGACAGTGCCGTGAGAAGGGAAGGGCGGCGGAGGATAATCCCAAAAAAAACACTATGGGAGTAAATAGAGCGAAGGTAGACGCATGCTCCTGCTGGTGGCCGGAGGCACAATAAACAGTGACCACTGACGTCAGCACAGCCTCCACACAGGAGGGGGAGGACAATAGCTTGGCGTCGACACGTGTCACTTTATCCTCTAACTGATCCCCCTCTCCCTCCCATGCGTGCTCATGACCCCCTTGGCCAGCCTTTTGGTCCCTTGACTGATAGCCCCCGCTGGCTCTTTGGCTGACCATAAAGTGACGGAGAAAAGACTAACACCTTGACAACATCAGAAGGAAGAAAAAAGCCAATTTAAATAATGAAACGCGGTGAAAAAAAAACGCGTTTGTTTACAGAAAAAAAGTGAGAGGGTGGAATGGGATGAGAGGTAGTTTGCGGTACACCTACCTACCCTGAGTCGCTTTCGGACATCACTCTTCCCTCGGCCCGGTTCCAGAAGGCCTATTGGTTGCTGGCCCGATCGATCAAACTGTTATTACCAACGTAAGCACCACAACCTTCATAATTTTATAAGATGCAGAAGACTGGTGAAAGTTTTGCAATTTGGCAGGACTGCTGGGCTTCTCTGTCTGGTCAACATAATTAACGTAACTAACACAAGCTACTTATACTCGGTATACACTTTCCTTTTTGTATTTTCTTAATAGGTCTTAGTCTTGTATTATATCCTTTGCAACTCAGGGGACCTGGACAGACAGAGAAGCAGAGGCGATGATCCCGGAACAATTAGTAGATACCAGGTAACAGAACAAAAATAAATGTTGAAAACGAGACATTACAAACACAGTTTTACCCACGTAACAAGTATTCACTTACGTCACAATGTTCTCCAAGAACCTGCACATGCAGGAGGGTCGCCCCATGAGACCCCCACCCGAGCACAACCAAGCACTGACAATACCAACAATGTAGTTTCCTCTTTCTGGGAAACGATGTTGACGAAGGATGCAGCTGCTCTCTCTAGCTCACTCAACCCCAACACACGCACGCACGCAGAGAGAGAGAGAGAGAGAGAGAGAGAGAGAGAGAGAGAGAGAGAGAGGAGAGAGAGAGAGAGAAAATGGGGAAGCGGACTGCATATTCTTGAATTGCAAAAATGGCGTCTAACACAGTACTGCAATAAGAGACTGCAACAACAGTTGGAAACGGGGAAAACATTACAATAAATACAATGGATCAAGGAGCACCCGACAAGATTTTCCGGGAAGGAAAATCGGGTTGAATAATAAGTGTAGCGAGCGGTGCTCCACAAGAATCGGTATTGTGATCAGTAGTTTCTAATATAAATGAACGATATACTTTTGATAGGTTTTGAGAATTTTCCAACTCCTGCAGCCGGCCCTGGACCAGGCTTGCCTGCTTGAACGGAGCCACCAGCACTGAACAATACTAAGTTTAAGAGAGTAAGCACAAGCGATTTGAATAGCGTCATCACTGACACTATTTCCCTTTCTTTAAAAGTTCTTATTATCCACCCCGTCGTTTTCCTGGCCGTCGTGACATCCCACAAGAGATATGTCTGGTTTATCCCTCACTGCAGACGTGAAACTAATGGGGAGAATAAGAATAAAGAAGGACAAGGAAAAACTGCAGACTGACCCGGACAAGCTTCGGAATAGGTTTAACAAGTTGTTAACGTTATTATACTCCAGTAAATGAGATTATGAAGATTAAAAAAAAAAGGGGGGGGGGGGAGGATCAGAAAGGAGTATAGGCTCGCGGGACAAAGGCTGAAACCTACATTTATGGAGGGCCAAGGGTTGAGAATAGTATATACCGAGAATATATCCTAAGACACGCATCTACAGTATATGTACGTTTACTAAATCAAAGATAAGTTTTTAAAAATCTCAACAAAGACTAATTGACGGCAACATACACATGTGTCAGCGCCATCTTGAAGTATCCTGCATCAGTATGGAACCCACAACTGATAAAACATGTAAAGAAACTGAAAAAAAGGAAGGGATTTACAACGAGACTAATCCAAGAACATAGTATCACTGTGAAGATATAATAAATGAGCTAAACTAATGACATTAGAGGACAGAAGGATCAAGAGAGACATGACAACGACATACAAAATACTTAGAAGAATTGATACAATGAATAGGGACAAACTATTCGAGAGTCGAGAAACAAGTAAACGATGACATTTAGAAGTTAAAAACACAGCTGAGTCACACTGATGTTAGAAGTGTTGCTTTAGCCTCAGTGATCAGGAAGCGGAATGACCTAAGCGCAGGAGAGCCGTAGCCCCAGATAATTCAACATCTTACCAGAAGATATCAGAAATACTAATGGTGCCAGAGGGCCGCCAACAGCAACAACCTGGTTGAACAGGCAAGCACCAGACGAGCCTGACTCAGGGTTGGTCTCTGGGAGTAGAAAAACTTTAGGTGCTAATCAAAGGTATAAACGAAATGGTACAGTCAGAACCCATACACAGCTTCAAGAATAGGTATGATAGGGCTCACGAAGCCAAGAGAACGAATCCAGTAGCAGCCAGCTTGAGAGGCAGGACCACTGCAACCACGAATAGGTGAGCGCGCACGTAAACACACACAAGGGCAGGTAGAAAAGGTAGAGGTGGAGATGGTTGCGAGGGAAACTTAGCCCTCGCCTCATAACCTTTCTCTGTACCAAACACATTAATCTAGCCACGTCCGTAGATATTTATGTGATACAGCATCCAGGCAAAGGCCTATGTCTAGTAACTAGTAATTATTGTACCTACACAATGAGCTGACCTGGCAGCCCTTCAGGCAGGACACAAGGGATGGGTGTGAATAGGTAGAGATCAGGGATGGGAGAGGTAAATTAGGTGTGTCATATATATGTTGGAGAATATTGTGAGTGACATACCACACACACACACAAAGCTGGACCGTCGCTACCCTCAATATATAAGACCGGTTGACCATCCCTGTGATCGTTTCGTGTTTTTACTTTCCAAGGTCAGTTTGAGGCCAGCCTTCATTGCTGACTGCCTTATCAACCCGACTGTTGCTGCTATCAATGCACAAGTCAACATATCCATCACAACCTGACTGATCTAGCATTTGTGATTTATTTTAATTTGTAATGCATTACAATCTGTTATCATCCTTATGTATAGTTCTTATGTTCTACTGTTGTGTACTTTGATATTGTATAGAATCAGCCCAGAGCCGTAATGCCTTCAGTCCATTGTGTATGTCGGGACGCCATACGTTAACGTGGCCGAGCTGTCAGTAGTGTTACTTAGATATTCCCAGCTATGTTATAGATAGGCTCCCTGGCTAGTTGTGACGTCATGGGCCCCTCACATGTGAGCCGCTAGCTAGAGGCTTCCCTCTCAGTTCCACGCTAGGCATAGCAGATTCGACAGGCAGGCCTGGGCTTCCCCTCAAGACTCTCACATTATACGCCTCCTAGAACATCCTACGTGTGTATTCTTTCATCTACATCTTCTTGGCGAACCCCCACGACAAGTGTCATCCTCCCAGAATGTTCTATAACGTATGCCCTAAGTAAAGAGAAACAAGGAACATGTGTAATACATGTTCGGCAGGCCGGCGACTGGCTGGCTGATTTGCTTTGGCTGTCTCTATCTCCTTCTGTCTGTCTGTATTTGTCTCTGTCTGTCTGTGTCTGTCTGTCTGTGTCTCTGTCTGTGTCTCTGTCTATCTGTGTGTCTGTCTATCTGTGTCTGTATATGTGTGTCTGTCTATCTGTGTCTGTCTATCTGTGTCTGTATCTGTGTGTCTGTCTATCTGTGTCTGTATCTGTGTGTCTGTCTATCTGTGTCTGTCTATCTGTGTCTGTATCTGTGTGTCTGTCTATCTGTGTCTGTATCTGTGTGTCTGTCTATCTGTGTCTGTATCTGTGTGTCTGTCTATCTGTGTGTCTGTCTATCTGTGTCTCTGTCTATCTGTGTCTCTGTCTATCTGTGTCTCTGTCTATCTGTGTCTCTGTCTATCTGTGTCTCTGTCTATCTGTGTCTCTGTCTATCTGTGTCTCTGTATCTGTGTCTCTGTCTATCTGTGTCTCTGTCTGTCTGTGTCTCTGTCTGTCTGTGTCTCTGTCTGTCTGTGTCTCTGTCTGTCTGTGTCTCTGTCTGTCTGTGTCTCTGTCTGTGTCTTGTCTCTGTCTCTGTCTGTGTCTCTGTCTGTCTGTGTCTCTGTCTTCTGTGTCTCTGTCTATCTGTGTCTCTTCTATCTGTGTCTCTGTCTATCTGTGTCTCTGTCTATCTGTGTCTCTGTCTATCTGTGTCTCTGTCTATCTGTGTCTCTGTCTATCTGTGTCTCTGTCTATCTGTGTCTCTGTCTATCTGTGTCTCTGTCTATCTGTGTCTCTGTCTATCTGTGTCTCTGTCTATCTGTGTCTCTGTCTATCTGTGTCTCTGTCTATCTGTGTCTCTGTCTATCTGTGTCTCTGTCTATCTGTGTCTCTGTCTATCTGTGTCTCTGTCTATCTGTGTCTGTCTCACAGGTACCCATAAATACAGTTATACATAGTGTAAATTACCTAGGATAACCCAAAAAATCCAGCCAAAGTGCTATACTATGCCTGTAGATATAAGGCATAATAAGCATGACTGACAAGTAATACACATTTTCACTTGTTCAGGAATCAGACGTGACGACTCTGCATCGTGTGTAATACCTGTTGGTTAATGAGCGGCTGTTTCTCTGAGACAGACAGGAAGACAGAAACACAGGCAGACAGAAAGACAGATAAGTAGATACAGAGATAAACATAGAGCTAGACAGGCAGATACAGATAAATAGACAGATAGAAACAAACAGATAAACAGACAGACAGAAGCAAACAGATAGACAGACATGTTTATGTGTAACAGTGAAAAATAAAGCCAAGGCAGTGAACGATCATCAAATGTCACTCCACTGCTGCACTGTCAGCAGTGGAGTGACACTCATCTTACACCGTGCTTCAAGGAGTTTCATATATATTCCAGCATTTCTAAAACATTGCTGGGACCTGGCAAAAAAGGCAAAAATCATTTATATTTAAAAACCCATAACAAAAAAATTGGGGTGGTTTTTTGGGGGCTGGAATGGATTAATGGCATTTCAATTAATTTCAATGAGGAAAATTTATTTGATATTCGAGCAAATTGAGTTACGGTCACGGAACGAATTAAACTCGTAAGTCAAAGTACCAGTGTACTTGAATTGGTAAGTACTGTTCTTACAGTAGTATGTTCACTCGCAGGGTGAGTGACTGTTCTTACAGTAGTATGTTCACTCGCAGGGTGAGTGACTGTTCTTACAGTAGTATGTTCACTCGCAGGGTGAGTGACTGTTCTTACAGTAGTATGTTCACTCGCAGGGTGAGTGACTGTTCTTACAGTAGTATGTTCACTCGCAGGGTGAGTGACTGTTCTTACAGTAGTATGTTCACTCGCAGGGTGAGTGACTGTTCTTACAGTAGTATGTTCACTCGCAGGGTGAGTGACGCTGCCCAACACACTCAGCTCCTATACTTATTGACTTCATTTTATAGGCTAAACCCAATGAGGAACAGGGGTGCTGTGGGGACAATAAGGAAACTCTGTATCAACATTCGTGGCCCCAGACTATTCAACATCTTACCAGAAGATATCAGAAACACGGCTGGCACAAGTTTAGAAGCCTTCAAGAGGAAACTGGACAAGAATCTTCATCAGGTGCCAGATCAAGCAGGCTGTGATGGATATGTGGGGCAGAAGGCCTCGAGCAGCAACAGCCTGGTTGACCAGGCAAGCACCAGACGAGCCTGGCCCATGGCCGGGCTCCGAGAGTAGTGAGACTCTCGAAACTTATCTAAGGCATAATAAAGACTGTCCCTCCAAGGTCATATTTGTCAAATGTGTTTGCAAAAATCCGTGTAGCCCAAGTCCACATTTAGTTTTCCTTTCAAAGCTTGAATAATTATGTCATAATGATCTAACAGTTGTGATAGCCATGTTCTTCATGCTTTACAGCCTGAGTGTTCAGTGACTGGTGTGGGTCGCATCCTGGGAGAGAGGATTAAAGGACTCTAATGGAAATAAGACAAGAGTCGTCGATAAAATCTTGACTGTATTGTGCTATTCTGGGTTACTAACCTTCAGGGGCGGCGCCAAGGGGGACTTGGGGGAGGGGCTTCAGTCCCCAAAGCAAATGGTAATAATGCAGCTGCTTCAAAACAACTCCCCTAGCCCCCCGCCCCCTTCCAACTAGTCACCACCAAAGGTCCCCCTAGTACAGAAATTCTGGCGTCGTCCCTGCTAACCCTCCAGGTTATAATGCGGGCAAAATCTCATACTTTTCCACAAAATTCCTAAGTTGTGTTTCAGTATAGTTGAGACAGCCATGATCTTCACGCTATAAAGTCACCATGACCTGTGTGCTGTACCACATTATATTTTACATTAAATCCCTAAGTTGGTGTCCTAACATAATTTCAAAGACTTTTATAATGTATTTTTCATGTTCTTTATAAATATAGCATTCCAAGAGATAGGGTCCGACCCAGAGTAAATGGCACTTCTAACCATTATTCTGAAGAACTGCTAACCATCTCTACCACTTGTAGTGCCACTATCCTGAAGAGCTGCTGACCATCCCTGTCATTACCCTGAAGACCTATCTCTACCACTACCCTGAACCCTCGGCAAGTAGCAGCTACCTTCTTTCGCTGCCCTAATCGTCGTCTGGCATCCTTTTGAAGAGCTTAGGACCAGCTGCTCCTACGACAGTCATAACACCATTAGAGGGATCACCCGGAGCAAGTCCATATGACGCGAGTGCGCGAGGCCCCGAACTCCCGGTGGGAGAATGTCATACACAATCTCCAACTATCGTCAGAACCTTGCTCAGCGAATATACGCTCCCTCCTCACCGTTCGGGACAAAAACTCGACCTACAAACCTATCCATTCACCAGCTGGAGTAGCAAACTGGCCGCCCGTGCTAGCTGCAGACTGATCAATATGCAAGGAAAAAATCCCTGCTGAATGTTGCAAAAGTTGATCTTGGTGCAAAATAAATGTGTGAAATGCGAGTGACTTGTGAGGCAGAGAGAGAGAGAGAGGCCGGGGACAACAGTACCATAGTACCAAGACAGTAAGGCCCCCCTCACTGCTCTAACAAGGCTGAACCTGTGTAGAGGACCCCCACTACGTTGTCAAGATGAACCAGAGTAAAGAGTCCAAACTATGCTGCCACAGATGAATCAGGGCAGAGGGCCCACATTATGCTGACAAGAATGAATCAGGGCCCTCACTATGCTGACAAGAATGAGTCCGAGTAGAGGGCCCTCGCTACACTGATAAAGATGAAACATGCCTCCCCCTTCCTCATACGTTGTCAAGGCTGGTGCTCATAATCACCCATATAATTATACAAGCAGATCATGTACTCCAACTTCTTGATCACACCAACACACTTTACGGCGAGGCTTTTTTTGTTCGCCTGAGAATGGCTTGGTTTTTTTTTTTTTTTTTTTTTAGAAAAACACGTTTACTCTACTATAAATGGCGTAGTGATTATGGTATCGGAGTGGTAATCTAGTGTTCCACCGGTCAAACCACCAACGAGGAGCCACAGGTAGTTTCTAGTTGAGTTTACAGCATCAGCTTCCGTAGTCACAGCTTCCACCATCTTTTTCGTCGTAAAAACCAAGTGGATTTCATATACATTCAACAAATGTGGCGAGATACAATCTTACCTCGCTTGGTGTGTGAAAGTGATACCAGAGCCTGCGAACAATGTGATTGGTAAAAGCCTCATTCAGGCCCGGCACTACGAGTGGTCCACTTTACACTAGCTTCCTAGCACGGGCTTAATAACAAATATAATGACGCTTTATTGCAGCTTTATAACTGTTTTTACGGATAATACGAAAGTGTTTATATTTAACATTATCGATTCACATAATTATGTTACGAGTGAGCGAGAGAAAGCGCAAGGCGAGACACAAGGTTCTGCAACTTCAAGGAATCGGGTCAATAACAGTAGTAGTATATAGCGCAATAGTAGTATACAGTGCAATACTACTAGTAGTATATAGTGCAATAATAGTAGTATAGTAGTGCAATAATAGTAGTATAGTAGTGCAATAGTAGTATAGCAGTGCAATAGTAGTATAGTAGTGCAATAGTAGTATAGTAGTGCAATAGTAGTATAGTAGTGCAATAGTAGTATAGAAGTAGTACTACTATACTACTATGTAGTAGTACTACTACTACTATACTACTATGCAGTAGTACTACTACTATACTACTATGCAGTAGTAGTACTACTACTATACTACTATGACCGCATAGTTCACTCAGTGATTACAGGCATCAAAAATATAATCAACAAAAACTAAAAACAACTAACACTAAACAAAAATAAATACTACCATACCAAGTTTAAATAACTAGCATCAATTTAAAACCCCATTAAATTAATGTCAAAAAATTCTCCTAAAAGCTATAAAAAAAACAAAGGTGGAAAGTCCTAATCCGAGAAGAAACTGTTAAAATATGTGCCACAGACAGCGACACATCAAAAGCCACAGAAGAGGAGGACAGGAGTGCCTGTGAACAAGGGCCACTGATCACTACAGTGTTTCTAACAACCTGCCTGCAAAGCATGCTGGTATGGAAGATTCTGCCCACACAGCCAGGCCTGAGGCCAGATCGAACACCAGTATTTAATGATTCTCTTCTCTCAGTCGACGTTCCTCGTGTTCAGATATTGTGAGCAGGTCAAAATCACCCCGGGGTGGGCCATTCGCAGCACGTCCTGTTGTTGTTGTTATTGTTGTTGCTGCTGCTGCTGTTCCCGCTGCTGCTGTGTATGTTGCTACGTACCAAGTCTTGAGGCTGCACTTGCTGCTATTGCTGTGTATGTAGATACGCAGCATGTCTTGCTGCTGCTTTTGCCGCTACTGCTATATATGTAAGTATGATCCCAATTGCAGTGACATAAGGACACAGCTACACCAGTACACCATATCAGTATTTCACAACACAAAAGGTTTAAGCAGTTATCACAGTGACCTTGTGTTATGTATGATCTTACGCTCGGCTATAACCAAGCAACGTTGTCACAAATTACTCGATTAATGGAGTTAGAAGAGTGTGAAGATGAAGATTACTGGCTGCAGGGTGCAGCAATGCCTGCCAACACTGCAGGGAGAATGGTGCAACTAAAGATAGATAGACAGAGAGAGAGAGAGAGAGAGAGAGAGAGAGAGAGAGTGAGAGAGAATGGTTGGCGCTGATACCACCAATGGCGTGTCAACTATTTGGGCGGTAATGTACTGCTTTTATGGCGGTATGTTCCCTCACAGGATGAGTGACGCTGTCCAATAAACTCGCCCCTCGAGGCAAAATCTTGAGTGCCAGGGTGCGCCCACTTGAAGTGTCAGCGACCTACACTACTGGTGACCAACATATACAACCAACCCCAACAACATATCTTCAGTAAAATTCAAATTTAAGTGCAGTAACACCACGCACAAGAAATAATCTGTACATATTTACAGACACGCTGGAATTATAACAATATAAAATAAAAATGATTGATGGATGATTGAGGGTATAATTGAAGGTATGTTGGAGAGGCAGGGAGGGTGTGGTTGCGGCCGCGGGGAGAGGCAGGGAGGGTGTGGTTGCGGCCGCGGGGAGAGGCAGGGAGAGTGTGGTTGCGGCCGCGGGGAGAGGAAGGGAGGGTGTGGTTGCAGCCGCGGGGAGAGGAAGGGAGGGTGTGGTTGCGGCCGCGGGGAGAGGCAGGGAGGGTGTGGTTGCGGCCGCGGGGAGAGGCAGGAGGGTGTGGTTGCGGCCGCGGGGAGGCAGGGAGAGTGTGGTTGCGGCCGCGGGGAGAGGCAGGGAGGGTGTGGTTGCAGCCGCGGGGAGAGGAAGGGAGGGTGTGGTTGCGGCCGCGGGGAGAGGCAGGGAGGGTGTGGTTGCGGCCGCGGGGAGAGGCAGGATGTGGTTGCGGCCGCGGGGAGAGGCAAGACTGTGAATGAGGCAACAGGTGTGTGCTACATGCCAGCCTCTACTAACCTAAACACTTTGCACTTATTTGTTCGAGCTAAATTTTGTATATGCTCTAGTTAGGTTAAGTTGGACTGGATTAACTTAGGTTAATGTTATTTAACTACATTCGACAACTTGTAAGAAAAGAGCAAATAAATGTGATAATACATTAATGTTAGACTAGCAACTTGATACATGAACAGCAAATGAGGAACCAGAGACGACTGAAGAAGTTTAATGACAACAAAAAGAAAGTTCACATTTTAATGTCACAGTTGCTTTACTGTCTAACTTAGGGTACAGTAAAACACCAATGTTTGCCCACATCAGTGCTCCTGCAATTGAGGTCCATGAACCCCAAGTTTACGTCACCAGTTGAGGGAGTCCATGACCAGCATTGAAAATTTTAAAAAATGTGCAATTAAATTAGAAATCCTAAATTATTTATATATATATATATATATATATATATATATATATATATATATATATATATATATATATATATATATATTGCTCGTCACGGCATTATGCCGGGTGAACGCAACGGCACAATGCCGTGATGAAAATCAAAGACCTATCATACAGGGGGGGGGGATCTTTTTTCGCCAGTGCATTCTGCTGGGTAGCAGCCGTTAGTATGACGTCACGGCCTTCCGTCACACTTCACAGTGACTTCTCATTGCTCACGTGGCTGCCGTGGTGAGAGGAAGTGTTGCACTTTTGTCTCTCATCCGCCCCATCTTTTGTCCAGTGTTCCCTTTGGTTTTGGGGCTATACATCTTTGATTATGGGTAAAAGGAAGTCTTTAACACCTGAAACTATAGCTCAAATCATAGGGCTTCACAAAGCTGGGGACCAGACAAAAAAAATAGTGGAGAATGCTAGTGTGTGAGCGTTCATTGAGGAACTGGGTGCAGCGTTTCAAGGCTGGTGGCGGTGTCGAGTTACCGTCTGCCAAACCTCGGCCTGGCCCCTCTAAGAAGACATCTGTTCATACCTTAACTGTGTTAAAGAAGCAGTTACTCTCTAACTGCTGGTGCTACTGCAGTACAGGGACCAGGCTGGTGCTACTGCAGTACAGGGACCAGGCTGGTGCTACTGCAGTACAGGGACCAGGCTGGTGCTACTGCAGTACAGGGACCAGGCTGGTGCTACTGCAGTACCGGGACCAGGCTGGTGCTACTGCAGTACCGGGACCAGGCTGGTGCTACTGCAGTACCGGGACCAGGCTGGTGCTACTGCAGTACCGGGACCAGGCTGGTGCTACTGCAGTACCGGGACCAGGCTGGTGCTACTGCAGTACAGGGACCAGGCTGGTGCTACTGCAGTACCGGGACCAGGCTGGTGCTACTGCAGTACAGGGACCAGGCTGGTGCTACTGCAGTACCGGGACCAGGCTGGTGCTACTGCAGTACCGGGACCAGGCTGGTGCTACTGCAGTACCGGGACCAGGCTGGTGCTACTGCAGTACCGGGACCAGGCTGGTGCTACTGCAGTACCGGGACCAGGCTGGTGCTACTGCAGTACAGGGACCAGGCTGGTGCTACTGCAGTACAGGGACCAGGCTGGTGCTACTGCAGTACAGGGACCAGGCTGGTGCTACTGCAGTACAGGGACCAGGCTGGTGCTACTGCAGTACAGGGACCAGGCTGGTGCTACTGCAGTACAGGGACCAGGCTGGTGCTACTGCAGTACAGGGACCAGGCTGGTGCTACTGCAGTACAGGGAGGTTCTTTAACTCAGGTTATCCTCCCAGCTATCAACTTGCACTTCTTGACAATGTCAATAATTCCAGACCATGTTGTGCATTTACTGCCATGGTAAATACACAGAGGGTCCCCTCTGTGTGTGTGTGTGTGTGTGTGTATACACTCGCCTAATTATGGTTGCATGGGTCGATTCATAGCTCCTGGCCCCGCCTCGTCACTGGTCGCTACTAGGTCATAATCTCCCTGCTCCGTGAGTTTTATTATACCTCTTCTTAAAGCTATGTATGGATCCTGCCTTCACTACATCACTCTCCAGACTATTCCCCTTCATGACAACTCCATGACTGAATAAATACTTCCTAAGACTCGTCTGAGTCTTCATCTTCCCTTGTTGCTGTATCACATTTCTGAAACATTCTGTCCCTATCCACCTTGTCAATTCCTCTCGGTATTTTGTCATTATCATGTCTCCCTTATCCCTCCTCTCCTCCAGTGTTGTCAGGTTGAGGTTCCTTAACCTCTTCTCGTAGGACAAACCCCTCAGCTCCGGGACTAGTCTTGTTGCAAACCTTTGCACTTTTCCTAATATCTTGACGTGTTTGACCAGGTATGGATTCCATACTAATGCTGCATACTCCAATACTGGCGTGACGTACACAGTGCAGTGTCGTGAATGACTTTTTACTTAAATATTGAAACACTATTCTCAGGTTTGCCAGGCGCCCATATGCTGCAACAGTTATTTGGTTGATATACGACAAGGACACCTCTGAGTCTCTCCCTTCAGCCATGTCATTCAAATATACAAGAAAGAGCACCGAACCTAGGACTGACTCTTGTGGAACCCCACTCGACACATGCACCCACTCTGACACCTCGTCTCGTACCAACACACTTTTCCTTCCTGTCAGGTATTCCCTGATACAATGCGGTACTTTCCCTTCTATTCTATTCTATTCTATTCGCGCGCGCGCGCGCGCGAGAGAGAGAGAGAGAGAGAGAGAGAGAGAGAGAGAGAGAGAGAGAGAGAGAGAGAGAGAGAGAGAGAGAGAGAGAGGGGAGAGAGGGGGAGAGAGAGGGAGAGAGAGAGAGAGAGAGAGAGAGGGGGGGAGGTTATGTTTGTGTGGGAATTATTGTATACATACGTGGTTGCGCTTGTTCATATGGTCGTTTGCATGTGGTTCTTTGAATGCAGTTCTGTTTGGGGGTGGGCGATGTGTGTGTGGGGATTGCCTGTGTTTAAGGTCTTGTTGTTGTGGTTGTGTATTTTCTGTGTTTGTGTTTGTATGTTTCCTGTGCTTGTGGCTGTGTTTGTGTGTTCCCTGTGCTTGTGGCTGTGTGTGTGTTCTGTGCTTGTGGCTGTGTTTGTGTGTTCCTGTGCTTGTGGCTGTGTTTGTGTGTTCCCTGTGCTTGTGGCTGTGTTTGTGTGTTCCCTGTGCTTGTGGCTGTGTTTGTGTGTTCCCTGTGCTTGTGGCTGTGTTTGTGTGTTCCCTGTGCTTGTGGCTGTGTTTGTGTGTTCACTGTGCTTGTGGCTGTGTTTGTGTGTTCACTGTGCTTGTAGCTGTGTTTGTGTGTTCCCTGTGCTTGTGGCTGTGTTTGCGTGTTCCCTGTGCTTGTGGCTGTGTTTGTGTGTTCCCTGTGCTTGTGGCTGTGTTTATCGTTGTATATGTGGTTGTGTTTGTGGCCTTGGTTTGTCATATTGTGTCTGCAGTAACTGAATGGCATTTGCGTTTTTCGAGTCTCAGCTCCTGGCACCACCTTCTACACTACTCTCATCTAAATTACTGATTTTTGGCCCCTTTCGTTTTTTTATGCCTACTCTTCAACCTCAATAGAGTTGCCTCCACCACTATAAAATTCCTAACCTTTAACTCCATAAATCTTTAAACATATATAATCTTAATTATATTAGTTATATCTAACTTAAAATTACACTTACTAGTTTCTTAAAACACACACACTAACTTTGCAGTGTTTGACAAATGGAGTTCCTCCCATAGTACCTAGATGGTCTACATTTATATAAGAATCCAGCTATACTACTCTTCATCACCTACACTTTTTCCAGGATAATCATTCACTCTTCCTGAAGAACGTTTCTGGGGGCCAAGACCTCCACGGCCAGGCCTTTAGGTGGGTCAAGGCTTGATAAAGCCGGCTGTCACTGCTGGCCGCACGCAATAGTCCAATGTATGAACCACAGCCCAGCTGGTCAGGCACTGATTTAAGGAGCTTGTCAAGTTCCCTCATGACGACCGCCAGAGGTTTGTTGGTAATTCCCCATGTGCACGATTTTAATATCCGGTTAATTTCAAAATTAGCAGGCAATATTCTCCAGACCCAGCCGAACTTCACTATTCACTATCTGGTCACCAGGTTGTTGCTGCTATCAGCCATAACAACCTGCATAATCTGGCAGTTCTTTGAGGTTGCAGTTTATCTTCCTCTTAAAACTTTTAGTTTAGTTCCAGCAATATTTATGATATCTGCTGGGAAAATGTTGTAGATTCTTGGGATCACGGATGTTAACACACTGTTCTCTGTGCCTATGGCGTCCTTGCTCTTTAACTGGATTTATTCTACACTTTCTCCCATCTCTTTCACTCCAGTAAGTTATGGTATTGAGTGGAGATTGAGGACCTAACCCTCAAGCACTTTCCACGAGTGTTTTAAATAACTTAACGTGTCAGAGATTACATTTCAAGAGCTTTGAAACAATAAACATAGTTTAGATGCTTTACTGATTCACTTCGGACAATATACGGCTTCTGTTTTGCGCGGGGGCTACTTAACGATTTTCATTCACCCATTTGTGTTTGCAGGGATCAGTCCTGGCACCTGGTTCCGCCTCTAAAGCTCCACTGACCATTATTACTGGCATCCAGCCTCTTCAGCCCTATTATAACTTTTGAAAATCATGTACGAAGATTGCTTCTACACCTTCCACATCCAGTTCACACAGTCTTCCTATTAAACTTATACTAAAATATAGGAGGAGAATTTTTTTCCTGGGTAGAGGCATGGTTGGCAAATAGGCAGCATAGAGTTTGCATAAATGGGGAGAAATCAGAGTGGGGGCACGTCACGAGCGGTGTTCCACAGGGGTCAGTGTTGTTCACAATTTACATAAACGACATAGACGAGGGAATAAATAGCGACATAAGCAAATTTGCTGATGACACCAAAATAGGCCGTCCAATTCATTCAAATGAGGAAATTAGAGTACTCCAGGGTGATTTGAATAAACTGATGCAGTGGTCGGAGAAGTGGCAGATGAAGTTTAATATAGACAAATGCAAAGTTCTAAATGTTGGACAGGAAAATAACCATGCCACATATAAACTAAATAATGTAGATCTTAATATTACGGATTGCGAAAAGGATTTAGGAGTTCTGGTTAGCAGTAATCTGAAACCAAGACAACAGTGCATAAGTGTTCTCAATAGAGCTAACAGAATCCTTGGCTTCATATCAAGAAGTATAAATAATACAAGTCCTCAGGTTGTTCAACTCTATATATCCTTGGTTAGGCCTCATTTAGATTATGCTGCACAGTTTTGGTCACCGTATTACAGAATGGATATAAATGCACTGGAAAACGTACAAAGGAGGATGACAAAGTTGATCCCATGTATCAGAAATCTTCCCTATGAGGATAGACTGAGTGGCCCTGAATCTGCACTCTCTAGAAAGGCGTAGAATTAGGGGGGATATGATTGAGGTGTATAAATGGAAAACAGGAATTAGCGTGTTAAAAATATTTAGTATTGACAGGACTCACAGCAATGGTTTTAAATTGGAAAAATTCAGATTCAGGAAGGATATAGGAAAGCACTGGTTTGGGAATAGAGTTGTGGATGAGTGGAACAAACTCCCGAGTACCGTCATAGAAGCTAAGACGTTGTGTAGTTTTAAAAATAAGTTGGATAAATACATGAGTGGGTGTGGGTGGGTGTGAGTTGGACCTGACTAGCTTGTGCTACTAGGTCAGATGCCATGCTCCTCCCTTAAGTGAATGTGACTGACCTGAACAGGTCAAGGCATTGGCTTAAGTTGGTAGGAGAATTGGACCTGCCTCGCATGGGCCAGTAGGCCTGCTGAAGTGTTCCTTCTTTCTTATGTTCTTAGAAAAGCATTTTCAAACATCCCTGTGTCTCATGCTTCTAACTTTAATCTACGTTTTCGTATCTGGTCCTCGCATTGTAAAAAAAAAATCTGCCCTTATTCGCCGTATCATATTTTTTTTTTTTTAAATATTTTGCACGTCGCAATAAACCCCCTCCCCAAGTCCTCCCAGGGTTGTCAGGGCAACCTCTCTCCGAGTCTACACTCTTCATCTGTGGCAGGATCATCTGTGTATCTGTATAGAATTTATCCCGATGAACAAGAGAATATCAGAAACACTGCCGGAACAAGTATAGAGGTCTTCAAGAGGAAACTCTAGACAATTTGCCCTGCCAAGTGCCGGATGAACCAGGCTGTGCTGTGTCGGATATGTGGGCCAGCGGGAAGCCACCAGCAACAGTCTGGTTGTCCAGGCAAGCACTGCGAGAGTAGGGGAAAAAACTTAAAACCCAACATGCCTTTCCTGTTAGACAAGGCATGTCTCCTGAGCAGCTGTGAGAACACTCGCCAGGCACCCGCTGCCTACAGAATGTCAATGGAGCCTTGACTTGCGTGACCTTACACGTGAGCCGCCGCCTCAACGTCGTGACACCACCATAACACACTCATTATCTTAGAAAGTGGATGTGACCTCCGGTGGTGCCAACGCCAGAAGGGAGTTCTTTGCCCAGCCAAATCTAATACGCCATCCACCTTCACACTCCCTTCCCTCCCCCTCCGTCCATAACTATCCCCTATGCTATTTTATGTCCCTTTAAACTATACTCACATTGTGAGGGCGACATTAATGAAGACATGCTGCGCCCTACCTTACAACACTTTAAATTACTCACTCGTTAGCCTACACTGATTTCCCCCGACTAATACATACTATTATCTATTCCCCTTCCCTCCCTCCAGATCCCCCCCTCCCTCTCTCCCATCAACCTCGTAAACGTATACTGTGATACATTTATATATAACATATTAATAGGAGTTTACATTGTCATCATAACACAAAGTTTTCTGACCACTGTCGCAGGGTAAACAACAAACTGTGTGCTCATCCCAGCACCAATCTCCTGCGCTCACATCACTCGAGCTTCAATAAAACACTAACTTCCACCCAACTGCCAGTCCTAGTTTAATGATACAGGATGAAAGAAGGAGGGTACGTATATGAGTGGGTGGTAGGGTGGGTGACCAGGATGCATAAGGATAGGTTGGGGGAGGGGTGGGTGGGTTTAGGTAGGTGTAGGAGAGAGAGAGAGTGTGTGTGTGTGTGTGTGTTTGGGTTCAAGTACCTGGAATGAATGAAGGTGGTGGATGCCGGTGCATCTGGAGCAGCCTCCGAGGCCACACTCTGCTTAATTACCAGCAAGGGATAACACACGTGGCAGGCCAGTGGTGGCCAACCCTTCATTACTGTCTCATTTGTTGCCTGCCGAAGGAGCTGACCTCTCAGTAATCTCCAGTCTAGGGGAGGGGGTGAAGACTATGGTACCCAAACTTACATTCCCTCTTTCCCCTTAGTCACGCAACGTAGGTATATACACTATTTGCCGATGAACACGTATATATGTAAAGATACGTATATATGTAAAGATACAGTCACATATACAGACGAACACACAAAAGAGCTGGTGCTGCACCGCATCACGTAAAACGAGGTTGTACCAAAGGTCTGTGCTCTCTCCCAACAATTACAGCAGCACCGGTTACAGTCCCGCAACCTAACTGTCGTTAAGTGAGACAAACCCCAAATGTTCCACTGCACGTACACATTAAAATAAGAAACACAGAGTACTACATTTAACGAACTGGAAGCACTGAGAGGCCTGGTCATAGGCCGGGAATCCAGCAAGGAAGGAAGAAAGGGGGGTCACATGATCTATAGCATTGTTTTTTTTTTTTGGGGGGGAGGGGAATTAAAATTTGTCTGCAAGCTGTGATCCATAATTCATCCGCAAAGGCAAGTTTCCCAGGGAACTTGGTGTCTAAGTACCCTTTAGTAAGTCCAAAATAACTCGGTACCGCAAGAAATGTGAATTAGTGCTAAAAGCTCTCAGAGTTGTTGCCGGTTGTAACAAGAGAAAATAATGTACAAGAGAAAATAATGTTCAGAGACGATATTGGTAAACTAACAGATCATTTTATACCTTAACATTAGCTAAGACAAAATTATTCGAGCCTTTGAGTTAATGAAAAACGAAGCCTCTAGAATTAAATATTTTTGGCTGTACCAGGCAGATTTTTTTTTAAATGGATTAACCACAGACCCCACAAACCTAAATATGTCTAGAAATAAATACAAATCGATAGTATAGTAGGCCCTTAAGAAGCATAACACCTGTCAACCCTCGTATATAAATAAGTTGTTACTAAAGAAATAAGAAACATGCGCTGATGCATCACAAGAGTCTATTGGTAGGTCTACGTCTGTTCTCGTTGCCATTTCCTAGGAGAATTATAGAAACCTTGTTGGGTTACAGATAAAAATTAACAACTGGGCTTCTAAATAACAAATTGAAGTGTTTACTATCTATCCTACGGTACTCGGGAGTAGCAAACGAATTGTTATGATCACTATTCCTTGATAGTTACTGAATCTATCATCTATGAATGCACTCAACTCGCAAAATAACTAAAATGCTGAGTGAAGAAGCAAATACAGATAAGCAAATATCTAAACAATGTAGAATTCTTCTGGGATGCATCTCATCTCACACTGAATTATTCCTACACGGTAAGTTGTTAAATTAGTTTTCAGAATGTATTCTGAAAGAAGCTGAATATAACCTTGGCGTGTGTGTGTGTGTTAAGCATTATAATTACGAGAGAGAGCTAAATAACGAATTCGAATGCCACATGAATGCAATTAAAAGTTTAAGTAAATAAGTAACCAACCATGAAGTAGTACATTTACAAAGCAAGTTCCAATATAAACAAACTAACCAATGTTGTACATGTGACAGTCTGACACAAAATTATCAAACGAAGTGCAAAACATATAGTCAGACTTTAGTTGGTTTTTTAGTCTTCATATATAATGTTACAATTTTACAATAATTTTAATATATGAAGAATTTAACTTTAAATATCTATGAATATGACTTATTTCCATTGTGTCATGTAGTCACTTTCTTGAAATATGTCGAGGTATCTATCTTATACATGGAATTCAAACACTAGAAATTCTGAGTAGTTCAGATGTTATATGAACTGTGATATCCGCGTACTTCTGACAAGACGGTGAGTGTGTTTCCTCTGGTGGGAGACGGCTGATGTGGTAAAAAAAAACATCATCTAACTAGATTACCTCTAAAGCTCACGTTGCATTATTGCAAACCCTCTTTACATCCTGGAGAAGTTGAAGTTCAGCGATATCTCAAGTATTCTCTGTTTACGACCAGACGATACAAATCTGTACCCAACAAAAATATGGAGTAATTACAAACCACAAAAGCCATCCTATCTCTCTAGGAGGTCCTTAAATTAGCTCATAAGTACCCGGGATTAGAGGCAAGGGCGGTCGGTGAAGCTGGCAGGCTAGTAGCTCACGTAGCCGGGTCCTCCTAAGTCAGTATCTACTGTTCCATCGAACAATATCAGCCACAACTTCTATGGGTGTCGGATTTTGTGCATGAGAAGGTAAATGGCAAATTTATGGCAGTAAAGGAGGATGGTCACGACACCACTGTGTCTTCAAGTGAGAGTAATGTAGACCCGTAGTGGCGACCAGTGTGGACTGAACCAATGGCTACAATTTGGCACAACACACCCAATGTTCTATGTCCAACCAATATATAAGTTATCATGTAAGTCGTATCTCTATACAATATGAAGATAATCCAAAATAATATTTTAGTATCATGCGACGAAAACTAACTTGTTCAACAAAAAGGCAGAGAAATGACTTCCTGGTTCATTTGATCAACATTATTATAATTATATTTATAAGAAGCGCTAAATATGTAAGGCTCATATAGCGCCTGGGGAATGGGGCTCAGTCAGATTAACCAAAGACAAATCTAATTTCCTGAATCAAGAGTCCCTCAGTAGAACATCGAGGAACCTCCCTTGATAGGATTAGCAGCCAATAAATATTTTACCAGGTCGCAGGGGCGTTGACCCCAGAAACCCTCTCCAGGTATACTAAACCCGCATGCTGCTTTTCAGCAGCGAAGTGACCAGCTGGTGTCGCCAACCTTCACTGTAGAGAAATTTCAGCCAATGTATTTTGTGTTTACCTGGATCACCAGTGAAGCTGTTAGCCTCACTGTCTGGATCACCAGTGAAGCTGTTAGCCTCACTGTCTGGATCACCAGTGAAGCTGTTAGCCTCACTGTCTGGATCACCAGTGAAGCTGTTAGCCTCACTGTCTGGATCACCAGTGAAGCTGTTAGCCTCACTGTCTGGATCACCAGTGAAGCTGTTAGCCTCCTGTCTGGATCACCAGTGAAGCTGTTAGCCTCACTGTCTGGATCACCAGTGAAGCTGTTAGCCTCACTGTCTGGATCACCAGTGAAGCTGTTAGCCTCACTGTCTGGATCACCAGTGAAGCTGTTAGCCTCACTGTCTGGATCACCAGTGAAGCTGTTAGCCTCACTGTCTGGATCACCAGTGAAGCTGTTAGCCTCACTGTCTGGATCACCAGTGAAGCTGTTAGCCTCACTGCTACGCTGCTGGGACTCAACCAACATACCCCCCCCCCTTTCCATAAGAAAAGGGGGAAGGAGTGAGACTTTATATACGAGTTCCCCCTACCATCATCAACAGTTATACACTGACCCCAACCATTAACAAAAATCGTTTACTCATTCGTGTCATTAACACCAAAACACTCACGCCTCACATTAATACCAAAAATACACACATTCATTCCCCTAAAAAAATCATTCATTCCCATAATTAATAGCAAAACCCCAATACTCGCTTCCCCATCATTTAGCACCAAAAACAATACATTCATCCTTCTCCCAATCACGACCAGAATTTAGTGAAATTAATTATTTTAAATTATGACTGAGTGGTATTGGTAAAAGGGGGCAAAGTAATGTGAGGGGGAAGAAGCGGAACTAAGAAAACTAAAAAAAATGTTTTGAGACCTTGTGCATATTAAGAAAGGACGGAGGAGTTGTAGAGGAAGAAGAGGAGGAGGAAGATAATAAGGAGGAAGAGAAAGAAGACAAGAGGTTGGAGGTGGGGAGGAAGCTTGCAGGTGAACGAAAACACCGTCATTACCAGTGTTCCATCACAGGGGAAAAACTCATTCCGTTGGTCTTTCACCTTACCCTCTCCCCCCCAACCCCTGAGAATGAGGGTGCTCCTGACGTACCTACATAGACCCGTCGCCCTCCTACTGAGATGCCCTTTGGCAATCTACATATCCTCCTTCCCCTTCCACTAGCTGTAAAGTGCACCTAATACACTTCCGACCTCTTCAGTGGTAATTCCTCCAGTATTTTGGACTCCACCTGACCTGTAATAATTAGTAATATAGAACACTTTTTAAAATATTTTTATAAAATGTTCTAGAATATCAGAATATGAAAACAACTGAGAATTCAGCTCTTCCTGCCCAGCAATTACACGTTTCACAAAGGAAATTCCTACGTGGCTCTGGATACACAAGCGTGAAGACTTATTTCAACATCAATTAAAACGCCTGAGTTTTCCCTGTGTGTGTGTGTTGATGACATGTATACGAAAGAATTATATACATATATACAATGACCCTGGTAATGTCCTTCCTTTGTTTGCAAACTGACCCACACCTGACTAGGTGTACACTCAGTGCTAATACAGACTACATGTACACTCAGTGTTAACACACCTGGAACCATGAACATGCTCTTTTCAGACACAACTTGTATATTTTACTTATTAGGAAACAATCGTTTGCCAAATAAGCCGAGGTATATATTTTTTTGTTTTGACTGTGAAAATCAGTATAAAACATCCGAAATAAAAATATTTCAATAATGTTATAAAAATTTGTAAAATTTAGGTTAACCTTTGATAGGATTAAGGTATACTATCCTATGGAAATTTTAACAACATTAGGTTAGAATTCTAAATAAGTTTTGGTGCAAAAGAATTGCATATATTGTCACAATTCACGTGAACATATCAATCAATACACAAGAAAACAAATATCGTTAAAATTTACTTTTAAGAAAATTCGGCTTGTGTTGGTTGGCCGCTGTGGTTATAAAGTCTGACATGCATGTGCATGTACATAAATATTTCATTACTGACATATTTCTCTACAAGGACACATATGAATTCAGGGACGTACAAACAAGTACTCGGAACTTACCCTGTTGTAGGACCTAGGCTTGCGTAGTTTGGGCGCCCGGTAGGGAAACTTGGGGGCGTGTATGGGAGCTTGGCACTCCAATAAGTTATTATTCTTGGCGGCCAGCACCCGGTACTTGACCTGGCAGGCGATGCACCGGACGTTCACCATGGTGGTGACACCTCCACACAATATCTCACACCTGTTCTTACATTGTTCCGCCCTCCAAGGCACACTTCACGTAATATTATTACCCCGGTGCCAGAACCATAATTTTTCAAATGAAAGCCGACACTTATAATTTCTTAAGTGTGCCACATTGAAGATATCAATCAGTTCAAGTTTCGTACAGTACCTGGTTCACTTCCCTGGATAAGGTTCACTTCATTTCAAGTAGGATGATTATCATTTGTATTCTTCAACAGGTGCGCTTCTTTACCTTGCCCTGCAGCTCTTAACATGGATTCCACTTTGGTACTCTACATAACCCCCCAATAGCGGAATATACACAAGATAAGAACATTATATTGATTGATATTTGCATTACAAAAATATCCTTGATATTACACATCATTTGTCCCCAGAATTATACTCAAGGGGCAACCTTCAATACAGAGTATACAGGATGAAACTTCCTCTACCACCCACTCCAGATGTATATACAAACGTCAGATAAATACAATGTAATACGAGAGGAAAATACAGGTAACTTCTGCTCCCATAATGTAACTCACATAGTGTAAGGAAGCTGCACACTGCGGGTGTACCTAATTTCGTTTAATAAAGAAAAAATGTCTCTAATTTAAAATTAAATTTTCTAGGTATAACTATTAAATGAAAAAGAACATCACATGAGTGAAGGACGTGTGGGAAACTATATGGTCGTCCTTCACTCTTACCCTTGAAATATCTTTGATTGGTTTCGATAATTTTCCTAGTCCCTTCAGCCCGGCCCTGGGCCAGGCTTGTTTGGGGATCCCAGGTGCATCATGGCCATGTTCTCCGTAGAGATGTGGATTATTATTTACTACATAAATAATAGAGTCTTATAGATCATGCGTTGTCCACCATGGCTGCCATTCCACCGTGATCTTGTGGAAGACACCCACGTTCACCAGGTGCCCAACACGCACCATCACCGTCTACTCCAGGCTCGTGTGACCCGCCTCCAGGCTGCATGACTAGTCTCACTTGAGGCTCTCCACACTACCTTCACATCTGCAGTTCTCGGAAAGAGATATGGAAACATTAACTTTTCTCTGCAGAGATTAAAGAAAAAAAAAGACAAAAGATGGAAGTGTAAACCAGACTGAGGCGTAACTAGAGGGTCGTCATTTACTCATCTCTCCCTCTATTTCCCTAACTCCCCACCACCCACTGGTGGCATGTTTACCCAGCCTCGCTGTTTGTCGGGTAGAGGCGGCACGGGCGTGGGTTGCTGGCATGGGTGGGGATGAGGCCGTATATGGTACCAAGAAGAGTATTTGGAGAGTCCATACGATAGAAGGAATGAGTTGCACGTCATAGTGAAGATGTATTTTACATCCCTATACGGACGATGAAGGTAGTAGAGGAACCACAGCCCTCTGAACCTGCACGAAGCAGTCGCCTCTAACACATGTCAGGCTGAGGTTACTGGCATGTGCCACTGATTTCTTAATTACAGGCACAGCCCCTGTATCATTAGTCTCCACGAATAAGCATGATGTTAGTTTATTCGTCTGGGAAACACCAGTGACATAGGTCCCTGCCATAAGATGACCCGTTCAGTGATGCCGACTATATGGCAGCGGGTAGCAAGAGAGAGCGTCTTAAAACACACATGAGGGCCAGGCAACCGATGGCACTATAAGAACATAAGAATGGAGGAACACTGCAGAAGGCCTACTGGCCCATACAAGGCAAGTTCTTATTGATAAAGCCACTGGATGGCGAAAAGTTTACAATAAAGATACCCAGATAAGAACATAAGAATGGAGAACCAAAACATCAGCGACCGCTGAGTTACTGATGGTGGATTCAGTGATTTGTGTGCACGACTGGAAGACTGGCCTGCAAGTGGACAACTACTACTTAGCCTAAAACATAAGAATATGCGAGCCTACTGGCCCATACTAGGTAGGTCTTTCTCAAATCCACCCTCCCACTCATACAACTGTCTAACATTTTTAAAGCTGCCCAAGACGTTAGCTTCAATGACCACAGTTGGTAGTTTGCTCCATTCACTAACTATTCCTAAACTAGTACCTTCCTACAACCTTTCCAAATCTCAAACTGTTTAAATTAAATCTACTGTTTCGAGTTCTTCTTGGTCAACATATTCGCAGCACCCTATTTATAACTCCTTTATTTATATCAGTCTTCCACTGGTATAACTCACTCATATCTCCCTTCATTCTATGTCTTTAAAGAGAGTATGCTCAAGTGTCAGAATTTATCTTCATAGTTAACATTCCCAATGTATTTAAATTAATTTTGTCATGGAGACTAGAACAGCATCACATAATCTAAATGAGTCTTCACTAATGATGTATATAAATAAGCTATACATGGTGTTATGGGGTTATCCTGGGTTACTGGCCCTCCCGGTTAAAACTCCTTAAAAAAATATAGCATAACCTTGACTTTTGTTACCTAAACTTTTCTGATACAGATCCAAGGAGCTTATTGGTTTTCTTACGAACATTTAGGCACTACTGTGCGTTCTTCAGAATTCTGTTAACCAAGACTCCAAAGTTCGTTTCACATTCCGGTATATTCAAGTTTTTTATTATTCAATTTATAAGCGGCAGAGTTGGTAAATTATTAAACTGATACCCTCACTAGATTAATATCATATTTCTATACATATAACCTCTGTGGGTTATTCAACAAAGGAAGTGGAAGTAATTCGATCCTTTGCCTACTAACAGCGTCAGAAACTACTTTCACAGCCTCGTGCGACAATTCAGAAAGGTTAACACATTAAAATACTGTATTCTTAGGACAAATAAAATGTGGGTGGTGCGGCAGAAGTGGCAGTACACAGACTAGGGTCACCGTCAAACTTGTGTATGGTGTATAACGTAGCTGCTTCAACCTTCAACCTCTTAATATTTCAGTATTCACCAACAGCCTCACTGGTTTAAGACTGGGTCCTGAGTAGTGGACGAAGCGAGAGAATCCACAGTTCCTTGCAATAACTCGCACGGGTTTAGTGCTTCAAAAATACAATTATTCTAAGAATTAAACGTTAACATGTTGCAAAAACTCAGGTGCTAGCTCAACACAAACAATCCTATCTTTGTAGCTAAGACATTAAATAAATGTTTGGCCGCGAAGAAGTCACTTGTGGCAAAACATTTAATTAATAAAAGTGTGTTGATGAGTGCATACGTGTGTTTCACCTACAAGTTGTCGTTATCACAATACCAGGTTATCACAATACCAGGTCCAACACTAACAATCTTTTTCTCGCAAGACGAACTTTGTTTAGGCTCGCTACCTCCGAGAAACTGACACACTTCCTTACACATTCACCTATTATATACGGTATAATCTCTTCCTTGTCTCTTCACAAATTCTCATAAACCTTAACCCTCACTCCTCTGGCTCTCCCCCCCCCCTTTTTTTTGCTCATTCAGCCTTCCATCCTATAAAAACAGTACCCCTAGTCCTTCCCCTTCTCAAAAAAAAAAAAAAAAAAAAATCGTACAAAAGAAAAATAAAAGGCAGTAATCCCACTCGACCCTCTCCACCAACAAAGAATCTTCACTACATTAACAGAAATGTGAGAAGAAAATCTAAATTGAATTTTTCACTTTTAGCTCATAACACGAAACAGTGCTAAAGTAATGCGAGGGATAGTTTACTTTTGTTTTTGACCTGTGTCGGTTTCGTGGGATTTACTACCCTCGAAGCCCGGCATGAAGCCAGGTTTTCTTAGTGACCACCTGGTCAGTCAGGCTGTTTATGCTAACGGCCCGCAGACCCGCAGTCCAACTGACCCAGCACTTGAAGAAGGAACCTGTTCAGCCGGTGGAAAACTTATATCTTCGTTCCGTCTATATTTCTGATATCTGCTGAAGTCTTGGGCGATATATGTTAACACTGTTCTTTAACTGTAGCGAAGTCCCCCTCCTCCCCTGCTCTTCACCGAGTTTATTCAACACTGTCTCTCATACCTTTCACTCTAGTATATTGTTATAAGAGTGAGCAGGTTAGGAACCAGCCCTACGTGGATCTGTGTATACATTATCAGGTATCTCTCTTCTGCTGTTTGAGTCATTGCGGGTAGTACACGAGCACTCAATACAGATAACAATTATTCTTAATTTTTTTACTTGTTCCTTACGCTCTCTGATATGCCTTGCCTGCGTTCTGTATACTGTCAATGTTTTGTAGTTTTCTTATTCCTCCCTCCCATACCTAAGCAGTTGAAATTTGTTACTATTAAACATCATGTTATTTTCATTTGCCCACTAAAAGTCAGGAGTGTTGCAGGGTAAAGGGTAAACAACTATGCAGCACAATTGTGCTCCATAAAACGGGTGAGGAATGGAATGAGGAATCTATAAAATGAGATGGAAGAAAAAATCATGAAAGATGAAAAAGAGGCAACAGGTTGAAGAGAGGGACTACAAAGACAACGGGAGGGAGGACTTAGAATGTAAAATATAAGATAGGTTTGTTAACGTGGGAAGGAAATAGGGTGGGGGCGGGGAGGGGTAAAGCATGTGTTGGTAATATTAATGTCAACAAGGATGAAGGGGAGGGGGGGGAGGGGTATGGGCGACACAGTGTGGGGCCCCGGCGACTGGCTGGCCTTGCTCCACACCCTGGCTTTTACTCCTGGCTTGGATTAATAATATCCACTACCACATGAGCGCCAAACTTCCCCTTCCTACCCACACACTTCACTGTTTCCTTGCACCCGCCTTCGTTACTTCCTGCACATTTCCCACTTTCCACATCACTTCCTGCACGTTAAATCACAATACATTTGCTTCTGATAATTATCCAACACATTGCCAATTTAAACAATATGTGTCCGAGCACTATGACATATATGCTACAAGAATGACAGACTGAATTATAACTGGTTTCACGTCAAGTTTTAATCACTCCACGTTGGAAAATTAATTTCCAAACATACAGCGGCTAATAAAACACCTGGTTCATTCATACATTACTAAGAGTACCACTCATAACTCGGTGTAGTCACTATTTAGCACTCAAACACAATCTTTATCCCAAGAAATGATTAATTCCGCGTAATGAGTGAGGAAGGAGCGTGAGAGGAGAGTGCGACCCACCTCTCTCATCGGCGGCTGGGGCAAGACTGGGCACTGGAGCCGACGCTGCTGCTGCTGCCACCTAGAGAAGGATCGGCTGCTGGGATCCAAGGCTGCTCCTCCTGACGCCAAGTAAGTGCACTTCCTATCTCTCAAAATGCATAACGTTTTACCATCTATCAGTTAACAATAACAATAAGACCAGCAACTCTAGGAAGGTCGACAAGAACAAGGGTTTCCAGGCTCCAGGTTATGCTACACCAGGATCTCGAAACGCTCTTGACACAAGCTCCTTAAAATTATACTTTTGATATATACCTCTAACGAGTTTCGAGAGTCTTCATCGGGAGCAGAAGACTCTCGAAACTCATCAAAGGTATCATCTTGCCGGAACTCCAGCGGCTGACTCCAGTAATGAACCTACACTTGCATACCGACCCTCCTGCATGTCTTGGCGAAATCATGGTGTGTGTGGTTGCAGGTGACCCTCTGGCCCGCTTGCTGTTGCTACGGTCTGCTTCTCACATATACTTTATCATACTTGTCTTAAAATGTATGGTTCCTGCCTCATATATCATTCCTAGTCATTCCACTTCTACTCTGTGGCTGAGAAATTCCTGACATCCTTTGACTCATCTAGTCTAGCTTCAGTTGTCCTGTTCTTGTCCCCTGACAACCTCATATCTACCTTGTCAATTCCATATTTTATGTCGTTATCATGTCTCTCTGACTTTCCTCATTTGTTATCTATTCTCAGCCTTCTTCTAGCAGACCTGAGTTGTGAACTACTGTGCAACCTTGCACTTCTCTATTTCTTGACGTGTGCCAGTGTGGGTTCAGACTGGTGCTGCATACTCTAGTTGCAGTGTGTGTGTGTGTGTGTGTGTGTGTGTGTGTTATACATTATATATAATATATATATATATATATATATATATATATATATATATATATATATATATAATATATATATATTACATATATATAGTGTGTGTACTCACCTAATTGTGTTGCCAGGGCAGACTCAGCTCCTGGCCCCGCCCTTCATGATCGCTCTGAGTCCCTCTCTCTGTCAGCTTTCATCCTATCTTAAGCTATGTATGGCTCCTGCATCCACTACATCACTTGCTAGACTATTCCACTTCCTGACTACTCTATGGCTGAAGAAATACTTCTTAACATCCCTCTGACTCAGCTGAGTCTTCAACTTCCAATTGTGACCCCTTGTTTCTGTGTCCCCTCTCTGGAACATCCTGTCTCTATCCACCTTGTCTATTCCACACAGTATTTTGTCTGTCGTTATCATGTCACCCCTAACCCTCCTGTCCTCCAGTGTTGTCAGGTAGGTGTGTGTGTGTGTGTGTGTGTGTGTGTGTGTGTGTGTGTGTGTGTGTGTGTGTGTGTGTGTACTCACCTATATGTGGTTGCAGGGGTCGATTCACAGCTCCTGGCCCCGCCTCTTCACTGGTCGATACTAATTCACTCTCTCCCTGCTCCATGAGCTTTATCATACCTCTTCTTAAAGCTATGTATGGAACTTGCTTCCACTACTTCACTCTCCAGATTATTCCACTTCCTGACAACTCTAAGGCTAAAGAAATACTTCGTAACATCCCTATGACTCATCCGGGTTTTCAGCTTCCAATTGTGGCCCCTTGTACCTGTATCCCATCTCTGAAACATTCGAGCCTTGTCCACCTTGTCAATTCCTCTTAGTATTTTATACGTTGTTATGTCCCCCCTGTCCCTCCTATCCTCTAGTGTCATCAGGTTGAGTTCCCTTAACCTCTTCTCATAAGACATACCTCTCAGTTCCGGGACTAAACGTGTTGCAAATTTTTGCACTTTCTCCAATTTCGTGACGTGTTTGACTAGGTGAGGGTTCCATACTGGTGCTGCATACTCCAGTATAGGCCTGACATACACGGTGTACAATGTCGTGAATGACTCCTTACTCAGATGTCTAAACGCTAATCTCAGGTTTGCCAATCGCCCATATGCTGCAGCAGTTATTTGATTGATGTGTGCCTCAGGAGACATGTTCGTTATAATGCTTACCCCAAGATCCTTTTCTTTAAGTGACGTTTGCAGCCTTTGATTCCCTAACCTGTATGCCGTCTACGGTCTTCTGTGTCCTTCCCCAATCTTCATGACCTTACACTTACTGGGGTTAAATTCCAGGAGCCATTTGTTGGACCAGACTTATAGTCTGTCCAGATCCCCTTGTAATCTTAACTGATCCTCGTCCGCTTGTATTCTCCTCATCAGTTTCACATCATCAGCGAACAGTGACACTTCTGAATCTATTCCTTCCATCATGTCATTCACATATATAAGAAACAGCACCAGACCTAGGACTGACCCTTGTGGAACCCCACTCGACACATGCGCCCACTCTGACACTTCATCACGTACCAACACTCGTTGTTTCTTTCCTGTCAGGTATTCCCTGATCCATTGCAGTACTTTCCCTATTATTACTGCCTGCTCCTCTAATTTTTGCACCAGTCTCTTGTGTGGTACTGTGTCAAAAGCCTTCTTACAGTCCAAAAAGATGCAATCTACCCATCCCTCTCTCTCCTGTCTTACTTCTGTTACCTTATTGTAGAACTCAAGTAGATTTGTGACACAGGATTTCCCATCTCTGAAGCCGTGCTGATTGTCATGAGCCCAATATTTTCAATGTGTTCCACCACTCTTCTCCTGATCTTTTCCATGACTTTACATACTATACAAGTCAGTGACACTGGTCTGTAGTTTAACGCTGCCTGTCTGTCTCATTTCTTAAAAATTGGAACTACATTTGTTGTCTTCCACGCCTCAGGCAATTGTTCAGTTTCGATAGATTTACTGAAGATTGTTGCTAGCGCCACACACAGTTCCTCTGCTCCCTCTCTCAGTATCCAAGGAGATATATTATCTGGAACCAATCTGGCCGAATCGGTAAAACTGGTCAATTAGTAAGAACTCATTTAAAATTAAGTCCTTTCTAAAATTTTCTCTTATACATTTAAAGATATATATTTTTCATTTATGTTAATATAAAAATTAATGATTTTTACCAGAAAAACCTTAAGAAAACTTACCTAATCTTATTATAACAAGCACAATTTAATTTAGCCTAATCCAATTAAATATATTTTATATAAGTTTACAATTATTTAATAATAAACATAAGGAAATATATTTTTTTCGTTAGATTCAGAATGATTTTTGCGAATTTATTGAAAACACAAATTTTCGCTTGCCCTATTCGGCAAGAAGTGTGTTGCTATTTAAGCCAAAATCGCAAGTTTTACCACCAATACCACCAATCCGACGACATTTATCTTTGCAAATATACAGGGTCTAAAGCCAGCAACGAACAACTAAATACCTTTCATCCGTGAACTGCTTACAGAGTCAAACGCAATGGTCGCGGTTTTCACAGAGACCCACATAAAGGATCACTTGGACAATGAAATATGGATCCCGGGTTATAACCTATACAGGTGTGACAGAGTGAACAGGCAAAAGAGAGGGGAAGGGGGTTGGCCCGTACATCACTGAGTCACTTATATGCTCGGAACTACTAAATGCCTCAAATGTAGTTGAAGTTTTGGCAGTAAAGATCGAGAACCAAAACCTGGCCATTGTGGTTGTATACAAGTCTCTGGATGGAACTTCCCAACAATTCCAGGAACAGCTTTTGAAAATTGATCACGGTCTGGAAAATCTTCCAGCTTCTGCCCCCAACATCTTGCTCCTGGGGGATTTCAATCTAAGGCACCTAAATTGGAGGAATGTAGCAAATAATGTTGTAGCAGAGATAACACCAGGAGGCAGCTCAGATAAAATCTTGCACACACACTAGCTTTTAAATCTCTGCACCAAATTCACCGTAAACCAGCAAATAATAGAGCCAACATGATTGGAGAATACACTGGACCTCATCTTCACTAACAATGATGATCTGATATACTCAGATTACAACATAATAGAGGTTCACCAAATTCAACTTCAGTAACAAAAACATAAGGTGGGACCAAGTAAACCAAGTCCTAAATGATATAAACTGGGAAGATAACCTAAGCAACACGGATCGAAACCTATGTCTAGAACAAATTAACTCTGTGGCACTCGAGGTATGCTCAAGGAGATGTAAACTAGAAAGAGAAAGGCGCTCCCTATACAGGCGAAGGCAAAGAATAACAGAGCAGGTAAAAGAGGCCAATATATCTGCAATACGTAGGGAGACACTGGTCAGAGAAATAGCAAACATCGAACTAATTACAGGAGTCAAGAAACGGGGGAAGAACTAAAACCCATAAATGAAATTGAAATCCAAAATATTTCTTTTATGTCAAATCAAAGTTGAGAACAACATCCAGTATTGGGCCTCTACTTAAACGAGATGGGTCCTACACAGATGACAACAAGGAAATGAGTGAGCTACTCAAGTCTCAATATGACTCGGTTTTTAGCAAGCCGCTAACTAGACTGAGTCGAAGACTTAAATGATTTTTTTATGGGAGACAGACAGAATTTGGTAGACACACACCTATCTGATATTATCCTGACACCAAATGACTTCGTGCTTTTAACATTCTATGGAGAGGGAGCATGGACACAGGGGTCGTCCCACAGCTGCTAAAAACAACAGACATAGCCCCACTCCACAAAAAGAGCAGTAAAGCAACAGCAATGAACTACAGACCGATAGCGCTAACGTCCCATATCATAAAAAATCTTTGAAAGGGTTATGAGAAGCAAGATCGCCACTCATCTAGATACCCATCAGTTACACAACCCAGAGCAGCATGGGTTTAAAGCAGGTTGCTCCTGTCTGTCCCAACTACTGGACCACTATGGCAAGGTCCTGGATGCTCTAGAAGACAAACAAAATGCAGATGTAATATACACAGACTTTGCCAAATCCTTTGACAAGTGTGACCATGGTGTAATAGCGCACAAAATGCGTGATAAGGGAATAACAGGAAAAGTTGGTAGATGGATCTATAATTTCCTATCAAATAGAACACAAAGAGTAATAGTAAACAGAGTAAAGTCTGAGGCGGCTACGGTGAAGAGCTCTGTTCCACAAGGCACAGTACTCGCGCCCATCCTGTTCCTCATTCTCATATCTGACAGAGACAGATGTAAGTCTGGTGGCTAAAGCTCTCGCTTCACACGGCGAGGGCCTGGGTTCGATTCCCAGCCAGGGCAGAAACATTGGGCGTGTTTCTTTACACCTGTTGTCTATGTTCCCCATCAGTAAAATGGGTACCTGGGTGTTAGTCGACTGGTGTGAGTCGCATCCTGGGACACTGACCTAATCTGCCTGAAATGCTCAGCATAACAAGGGACTTTCTATATAGTAGTATGTCACTGATGTCAGCTAGGCCTGTATACCATGTACATGTTTTTTTTTTATTAACACATCGGCCGATTCCCACCAAGGCAGGGTGGCCCGAAAAAGAAAAACTTTCATCATCATTCACTCCATCACTGTCTTGCCAGAAGGGTGCTTTACACTACAGTTATAAAACTGCAACATTAACACCCCTCCTTCAGAGTGCCGGCACTGTACTTCCCATCTCCAGAACTCAAGTCCGGCCTGCCGGTTTCCCTGAATCCCTTCATAAATGTTACTTTGCTCACACTCCAACAGCACGTCAAGTATTAAAAACCATATGCCTCCATTCACTCCTATCAAATACGCTCACACATGCTTGCTGGAAGTCCAAGCCCCTCGCACACAAAACTTCCTTTACCCCCTCCCTCCAACCTTTCCTAGGCCGACCCCTACCCCGCCTTCCCTCCACTACAGATTTATACACTCTCGAAGTCACTCTGTCTCGTTCCATTCTCTCTACATGTCCAAACCACCTCAACAACCCCTCCTCAGCTCTCTGGACAATCGTTTTGGTAATCCCGCACCTCCTCCTAATTTCCAAACTCCGAATTCTCTGCATTATATTCACACCACACATTGACCTCAGACATGACATCTCCACTGCCTCCAGCCTTCTCCTCATTGCAACATTCATCACCCATGCTTCACACCCATATAAGAGCGTTGGTATAACTATACTCTCATACATTCCCTCTTTACTTCCATGGACAAGGTTCTTTGTCTCCACAGACTCCGAAGTGCTCCACTCACCCTTTTCCCCTCATCAATTCTATGATTCACCTCATCCTTCATAGACCCATCCGCCGACATGTCCACTCCCAAATATCTGAATACATTCACCTCCTCCATACTCTCTCCCTCCAATCTGATATCAATCTTTCGTCACCTATTCTTTTGTTATCCTCATCACCTTACTCTTTCCTATATTCACTTTCAATTTTCTTCTTTTACACACCCTACCAAATTCATCCACCAACCTCTGCAGCTTCTCTTCAGAATCTCCCAAAGCATAGTGTCATCAGCAAAAAGCAACTGTGACAACTCCCACTTTGTATTTGCTTCTTTATCTTTTAGCCCAACACCTCTTGCCAAGACCCTCGCATTCACTTCTCTTACAACCCCATCTATAAATATATTGAACAACCACGGTGACATCACACATCCTTGTCTAAGGCCCACTTTTACTGGGAAATAGTCCCCTTCCCTCCTACACACTCTAACCTGAGCCTCACTATCCTCATAAAAACTCTTCACTGCTTTCAGTAACCTTCCTCCTATTCCATACACCTGCAACATCTGCCACATTGCCCCCCTATCTACCCTATCATACGCCTTTTCCAAATCCATAAATGCCACAAAAACATCTTTACCCTTATCCAAATACTGTTCACCTATATGTTTCACTGTAAACACTTGGTCTACACACCCCCTACCTTTCCTAAAGCCCCCTTGTTCATCTGCTATCCTGCTTTCTGTTTTACTCTTAATTCTTTCAATAATAACTCTACCATACACTTTACCAGGTACACTCAACAGACTTATTCCCCTATAATTTTGCACTCTCTTTTGTCCCCTTTGCCTTTATACAAAGGAACAATACAAGCTCTCTGCCAATCCCTAGGTACCTTACCCTCTTCCATACATTTATTAAATAATAGCACCAACCACTCCAAAATTATATCCCCACCTGCTTTTAACATTTCTATCTTTATCCCATCAATCCCAGCTGCCTTACTCCCTGTCATTCTACCCACTGCCTCACGAACTTCCCCTACACCCACAACTGGCTCTTCCACACTCCTACAAGATGTTATTCCTCCTTGCCCTACACACGAAATCACAGCTTCCCTGTCTTCATCAACATTTAACAAATCCTCAAAATATTCTCTCCATCTTCCCGATACCTCTAACTCTCCATTTAATAACTCTCCTCTCCTATTTTTAACTGTCAAATCCATTTGTTCTCTAGGCTTCCTCAACTTATTAATCTCATTCCAAAACTTTTTCTTATTTTCAACAAAATTTGCTGATAACATCTCACCCACTCTCTCATCTGCTCTCTTTTTACATTGCTTCACCACTCTTTTAACCTCTCTTTTTCTCTCCATATACTCTTCCCTCCTTGCATCACTTCTACTTTGTAAAAACCTCTCATATGCTAACTTTTTCTCCCTTACTACTCTCTTTACATCATCATTCCACCAATCGCTCCTCTTCCCTCCCACACCCACTCGCCTGTAACCACAAACTTCTGCTGAACACTCTAACACTACATTTTTAAATCTACCCCATACATTTTCGACCCCATTGCCTACACTCTCACTAGCCCATCTATCCTCCAATAGTTGTTTATATCTTACCCTAACTGCTTCCTCTTTTAGTTTATAAACCTTCACCTCTCTTTTACTTACTGATTCTATTTTCCTTGTATCCCATCTACCTTTTACTCCCACTGTAGCTATAACTAAAAAGTGATCTGATATATCTGTAGCCCCTCTATAAACATGTACATCCTGAAGTCTACTCAACAGTCTTTTATCTACCAATACATAGTCCAACAAACTACTGTCATTACGCCCTACATCATATCTTGTATACTTATTTATCCTCTTTTTCTTAAAATATGTATTACCTATAACTAAACCCCTTTCTATACAAAGTTCAATCAAAGGGCTCCCATTATAATTTACACCTGGCACCCCAAACTTACCTACTACACCCTCTCTGCATGTTTCTCCCACTTTAGCATTTAGGTCCCCTACCACAATTACTCTCTCATTTGGTTCAAAAGTTCCTATACATTCGCTTAACATCTCCCAAAATCTCTCTCTCTCTCTACACTCCTCTCTTCTCCAGGTGCATACACGCTTATTATGACCCACTTTTCGCATCCGACCCTTATTTTAATCCACATAATCCTTGAATTTACACATTTATATTCCCTCTTTTCCTTCCATAACTGATCCTTCAACATGATTGCTACCCCTTCCTTAGCTCTAACTCTCTCAGATACTCCTGACTTAATCCCATTTATTTCTCCCCACTGAAACTCGCCTACCCCCTTCAGCTTTGTTTCGCTTAGGGCCAGGACATCCAACTTCTTTTCATTCATAACATCGGCAATCATCTCTTTCTTATCATCCGCACTACATCCACGCACATTCAGACAACCCAATTTTATAAAGTTTTTCTTCTTCTCGTTTTTAGTAGATTTGTACAGGAGAAGGGGTAACTAGCCCATTGCTCCCGGCATCTTAGTCGCCTCATACGACACGCATGGCTTACGGAGGAAAGATTCTTTTCCACTTCCCCATGGACAATAGAGAAAATAAAAAGAACAAGAGCTATTAAGAAAAAGAAGAAAAACCTAGATGTGTGTATGTATATATATGCATGTGTATGCCAGTGTAGTGTGACCTAAAGTGTAAGTAGAAGTAGCTAGATATACCTGTTATCCAGCGTGTTTATGAGACAGAAAAAAGACACCAGCAATCCTACCATCATGTAAAACAGTTTCAGGTTTCTGTAGTAAATAAAGATATTATTATTATTATTACAGCACCATGTCTTCCTTTGCAGATGACACCCGAATTTGCATGACAGTGTCCTCCATTGAAGACACCGCAAGACTCCAGGCGGACATCAACCAAATCTTTAAATGGGCCGCAGAAAACAATATGAAGTTCAATGATGAGAAATTTCAATTACTCCGATATGGAAAACATGAGAAAATTAAAACTACATTGGAATATAAAACAAATTCCAACCACACAATAGAGCGAAAAACTAATGTAAAAGACCTGGGAGTGATCATATCAGAGGATCTCACCTTCAAAGACCATAACATTGTATCAATCGCATCTGATAGAAAAATGACAAAATGGATAATGAGAACCTTCATAGCTTAGGATGCCAAGCCCATGATGACACATTAGGTCGCTTGTTCTATCTATCAGAGAACCTTCATGGCACACATAACTGCAATAAAACACCTCAATTACTGGGAACGCTTGAGGTTCCTCAACCTGTACTCCCTAGAACGCAGGCGGGAGAGATACATGATTATATACACTTGGAAAATCCTAGAGGGATTAGTACCAAACTTGCACACGAAAATCACTCCCTGTGAAAGCAAAAGACTCGGTAGACGATGCTACATCCCCCCAATGAAAAGCAGGGGTGCCACTAGAAAGATAAGAGAAAACACAATAAGTGTTAGGTCCAAGACTTCAACTGCCTCCCAGCATACATAAGGGGGATTACCAATAGACCCCTGGCTGTCTCTAAGAAGGCACTGGACAGGCATCTAAAGTCAACAACTAACCATAACGAGCCGGGCTGTAGTTCATACGTCGGGTTGCGTGTGGCCAACAGTAACAGCCTGGTTGATCAGACCCTGATCCACCATGAGGCCTGGTCACAGACCGGGCCGCGGGGGCGTACTGCGGCTAGCCAAGGAGTCGAACCCATGCTGCTTTGGCCTGCCTCATGGTTAGCGAAAAACACATGACGCTCTAGTCCACGGGACCACACAATCCTCAAGAATGACGCACCCAGCCAAGTTAGGTGTTAGCTCACCATGAGGCGGGCCAAAGCAGCATGGGTTCGACTCCTTGGCTAGTCGCAGTGTTGTTATTGATCAATACCACTCGTTCGTGGGTACAATAATATAAAATACTGTTCGTTGGGCTAGTACACCAAACAGGGAGTAGAATGAAATTAGCTCAGAGGCACCCACACCACAGTATGTCCTCGGATGACGGGTACAACACCTAGCTTGGCTGGGTGCGTCATTCTTGAGGATTGTGTGGTCCCGTGGACTAGAGCGTCATGTGTTTTTCACTCGCCATGAGGCGGGCCAAAGCAGCATGGGTTCGACTCCTTGGCTAGTCACAGTGTTGTTATTGATCAATATCATTCGTTCGTGGGTACAATAATATATATTGTACATAATACAATTTACACAACTATATTTCTTTGTTTTTTTCCTTGGGATGATAGGATCTGCCAGTTTTTAGGTGAACCGACATTATACAAAATGCATTATGAAACACACACACATTATGGAGATATGTTGCAGTTATTGAACTGTAGTATCGGCACACCTCTGGCAAGACAGTGATAGTGATGATGAAAGTGTTTCTTCTTTTTCGGGTCACCCTGCCTTGGTGGGAAACGGCCGAGGTGTTCTCTGGCTCCCTCCCTCGCTCTCCTATATAATGTGGGATCTGGTTGAGTGGCAAAAATACTGGCTGGTTCGAATCCTGCTGTGTACTGAGAGATAATGTGCGTGCGTGTGTATGTATATATATATATATATATATATATATATATATATATATATATATATATATATATATATATATATATATGTATATATATATATATATATATATATATATATATATATATATATATATATATATATATATACATACACACATGTATCTAACTTCTTTAAAAAAATTAAAAACTATATTTCACTGCTTGGAGGAGGAGGAGGAGGGAATCTTCAGGTGATCCATAATGTCTGTTATAACGGAAGTTACCCAACACAACTGAACTTATACAATAATTTTTACTCTTCACAATGTTTGTGGTATCGTCTTGATATAATTTTTCTCTGTAACAAGTGTTAGATCTGTATTTTAAAACAGGTCACTGTATATACAGGGTTAACTTGTTAGGTAAGACAATCTTCTCTCGTGGAAGGGTTTTCCAGGTATCATTCCTAAATCGTTGTGTTATTATGGTGGTGATGCGTGAACACTAAGAGCCGCAGGCAGTGCTTCAGCTGGGATGGCCTCTCCCGGGTGAGGAGTTATGACACCAGCTCTACTATAACAAAGGCGTTTGTGATATCTATTCATTTAAAACATCTCAGTTTATTGGGAATGCCAAAGTTAAAATTTTCAACTCTCTCTCCCTTCATATAATAAAAACTAACAGCTTACCCCTATTTTCAAAAGGCAGCTTGGTCCTTGCAACCTGTTCGTGCTGACCCAGACTGCTGTACATGTCACCCAGGAGGCATGGTCAGAAGATAGGGGTGATGGTAAGAGTGGACATTGAAGGATGGAGAAGTTCAACATGTGGGGTAACTCATGGATCAGTACTAAGAACGTTACTTTTCCTAATATATCTTTATTTACTACAAGTACATGTACAAGGTATACAGTCCTAGATGACATCAATGACATACTACTATATAGAAAGCCCCTTGTTATGCTGAGCATTTCGGGCAAATTAGGTCAGTGTCCCAGGATGCGACCCACGCCAGTCGACTAACACCCAGGTACCCATTTTACTGATGGGTGAACATAGACAACAGGTGTCAAGAAACACGCCCAATGTTTCTACCCTGGCTGGGAATCGAACCCAAACCCTCACCGTGTGAAGCGAGAGCTTTAGCCACCTGGCCACCACTGGGGACTGAATCCTACGTCATTTGACGACGACACGAATATAATGAGAACAATAAGACCAGAACAGACCCAAAACGCAGGGGTAAGTTTATAAAAGTTGGTTAAGGAAAGAGAAGACCATAAATAGAGAACACCTTGAAAGACGATACAAACATAACAAAAATGGAATGTATGGTAAAGATCTTTACACCCAACGTATCACGAATAGTGCAAAACGCTGTGCAACATCGGTAGCATATGTAACGTTAGCAAATCTGAGATCTGCCTTCAGAGACTTTGACGAGCAATTCTTTAAGTGATTCTCCTCGACTATGAAATACTATAATTCAAACCACACCTAATGTTCAAAAACTTGAGAAGGACTAAAGATCTGGAACAAAACTAATCTCAGAGATGAGGGAATTGAGCTAAAATATTAAAGAAATTGAATTTGACGGCCTTAGAAGAGAGCACTATGGGAGATATGATTACGACGTACAAGATACCCAGGAGATTTAATAGGGAGGATAGACAGACAAATCCGAGGCATCGAGAAGAGGGGCACAGATGGAACTTTAAAAATATGAGTCACATGACTATATGAAATACTTCTTTAGTGTCAGGGTTGTCAGCAACTGGAATGAGCTGCATGAGGAAGTGATGGAAGCCAACTCCCGTCATACCTACATTAGTTATGATAGTTTCCAGTTGTTTCTGATTGTTATTTGAAGTGGGTCCAGGAGCTTAGACTCGACCCTCGAAAACACAACTGGGTGAGCACAGCGAACTGATGTTACAGATGGCTCAGCGCGCACGATCTCTCACATAGGTGGCAGGTATAGTTACAAGTGTTCTCATACACTCACAGGTGGTAGGTGTTATGCACCTGAGAGGACAGGAGGGAAAGCACACAAGAAAAACGGGCGCCAGTAATACATGCACTCTGGCCCTGACGGTAACCTGCCTCACCTCCATTTCACTTGCTCGAGACGTAAGTTACTACGATGACAACCTTGAGGGTGACGTTCCTAAGTTTAACGTATATGTTTATCACATTAAGTATTAACGTGACGTTACAGGCTCCACCCACCTGCCCACACACGCTTTACACGACTTCTGGTAAAGTGTCTTAACAACCAAGGTGCCATTAGTGTGGTAGTGGCACTGATGGCACAATAACTGCCACAGCACAGCATTTCGCCCGACATCACTACAACAACTATAGAGGGTTAACAGGAGAGTCTACTGATCTATGGCCAGACATGGAGAGAACTCTAGAAACCAATCACAGGTGTATGTGGTGTATAGGCTCACTCATATCCAAAAGATGAGAACTATTACGGCAGCAAAAAAACTATAGGTTGAACCTGGCACTCCTGATCAAGTTGTAATCAGCACCACTAACTGACCTTCCTCACACCTGTTGACCTCATAACCTCACTGCCCCTCAACTCTGGTTTCCCTTCAAAACGAACAAGTCTACTAACCTCACACTCCCCTTTCTCCTACCCCTTCAATACTTCAGCAAACTTAACAAATGTCATGACGAACTACACAAAACTCAGGGTAAACAATACTCCATTCGTGGCAGTTTTCGAAATCCAATCGAATGTTCTCTTCCTCACCATTCTTCGAATTATTTTTTCATAACTATATTCATTACTGTTATCGAGAGCGAGTAAGACAGTGGAGGCAGAGGAGATGATGGTTGGGGAAAGAGGCTGACGAAGAAAGCTTTGTTGGAGATTACAGGCTGAGGAAGGAAGCTTTGTTAGGGAGGCGAACAAATTGAGGAAGGAAGATTTATTGGGGGAGGAGGACAGGCTTAGAACGGAAGCTTTGTTGTGAGAGGGCAGGCTGAGAAGGAAGCCTCGCTGGGGGAGGATATATATACCTTTGATATATATACCTCTGATATACTCTACTCCCGGAGCCCGGCCATGGGACAGGTTCGTCTGGTGCTCGCCTGGTCAACCACCAGGCTGGTGCTGCTGGTGGCCCGCTTTTCCACATATCCAGCTTTGCTGGGAGGGAACAGGCTGAGAAAGGAAGCCTCGCTGGGGAAAGAGAACGGGTTGTGGAAGTAAGACTTGTTGGGGAGGATGGGGGGAGGGAAGGCGGAAGGAAGGAGCGAGGGGGGGGAGGAGCATCGTGGGGGTCAACATGGCTCTCACAAACATCAACACTTCCGCCCATTGTCACTTGTGTTGTTCTGCTGCACCACCAGCACCTGTTGCTTCCTCATTTACCAAGACTCACTACAACCGCTTTCCTTCTCCTCCCGTAACTTCAACACCTAGCACCTGCTCACAAACAACCCTTCAGTGCTATCCAGCACTTTAGGAGCAAAAGCCCGATTAGGTACTGGAACTTGGCTAGAACCTCGGTTATGTACTGGAACCCTGCTGGAACCTCTGTTACGTAGTGGAACCTTGCTGGAACCTCGGTTACGTAGTGGAAACCTGCTAAACCCCTTGCTGCAACCCTGTTTTAACGTACTGCAGTCCTGCGGAAACCTGGATTAAAGTAGGGAAACCTCGCTGGAACACTGAAGTGGGCTAATAATGACAGTCAAGTTTACCAGGTGGGGAACGCTCATCATGCGTGACGCACCCGAGCATCACCTATGAGCTTGGTGTTGCTGAGTGCACGAGTCAACGCACAGGTGGCGCAAAATAGGTGCCACGAAATAAATAGGACAAAGGGTGGGTCACGAAATTTTCACCATCTCTGTTAGCATACTTACACCATATGAATAATGTCACCAACACTAACACCCGCCCAGTCTCAACTTTCAACTTTTCACACAACCTCACGTTTCTTGGGTGAAAAATCTCGCATATTTCCTTGGCCTGGAGCCCCTCACTGACTGGTGCCTACACCAGGCTGTGACGGCACTATCAATCTATTACCTTCACTTAAACACACACACACACGGGAGTATTCCAGTGGGTCAGGGAGTACCTGAATGACAGAAAACAAGAGTAATTGTAAGGGATGACAACGCAAAAGCGTAAATGGGATTACTTTTTCCTAAGAATTATTTGTTCTACTTTTTTCGTAAGCATGCAGAAAGCGTGTCACCACAGAGACACCAGATACATACTATATCCCTCGTAAGATGTGACTTGCTAAACAGTGCATAGAAGAGAAAGATCACAAATTAGTTAGTAGAATAACTTAACATAAGAGGTCAGTGAAATAAGGCCAAGAAAATTCGGTAATCTTTCTACATGTTAGAATCTTGAATCTCCCTATTAAATGGAAGGGTCGAGCATCACATACAAAGCCAACGGACTCTTGATCCAAGTAACAGAGCCTGACCTCCCCTTCCTTAGATCAAAACTTGTTGCCTCTCATTCCCCCCTAGGTGCTGTGTGATCCCTACGGGTTTAGCGCGTTTCCCCTTTCTCCAACAATGGAATAATATTTACCCAGAGTAAAGTATCCCATCTATGCTTAAATTACTGCACTGGTCCTTCACAATAATTACCGCGACAGTCACTCCAGCTTCACCTCCTCCTCCATATAACATGTCATTGCCCTCATTTTCTTGCGTCTGCTGATGAGTATCTCAAATTCAGGTCGAAATATTATCTCCTAAATTTGTTTCCATATGGGTTACCCTCTCTAGTTAACTAATTGACTATTCGCTAAAATCCTCCACACACACACACACACACACACAAACACACACACACGCCCCGATGGCCTGGTGGCTAAATCTCTCGCTTCACGCACGGAGGGGCCGGGTTCAATTCCAGGTGGGGCCGAAACATTTCGAAGTGTTTCCTTACACACACACACACACACACACACACACACACCAGGCCTAGTGTCTAATCGACATGTGCCTAGGACAAAATGGTAACTAACTAACACACACACACACACACACATACATATATATATACAGTTGGGAGGGACTTATTCTCAGCTGTCGTATCTGAGCGAGGCGCCTCTGCAAAGACGGTGATTATGTATGATTGAGGTGAAAGTGTTGAATGATGAAAGTATTTTTGGGGGGATTTTCTTTCTTTTTGGGTCACCCTGCCTCGGTGGGAGACGGCCGACTTGTTGAAAAAAAATATATATAATATATATACATTATATATATATATATATATATATATATATATATATATATATATATATATATATATATATATATATATATATATATTTGTCGTGCCAAATAGGTAAAACTGGTCAATTAGCAAGAACTCATTTAAAATAAAGTCCTTTCTAAAATTTTCTCTTATACGTTTCAAGATATGTTGTTCTTCATTAATGTTATTGTAAAAATGATTAATTTTGTACCAAAGGAACCTTAGAAAACTTACCTACCCTTTTTATAACAAGCGTAATTTAATTTAGCCTAATCCAACTAAATATATTTTAGATAAGTTTACAATAATTTAATAATGAACAAACAATGAAATATATTTTTTTCGTTAGGTTCAGAATGATTTTTGGGAAAATAATTGCATACACAAATTTTTCGCTTGCCTTATTCGGCAAGAAGAGCGTTCCTATTTAAGTCAAAATCGCAAGTTTTACCTATTCGGCACGACATATATATCATTTACTAAATTGAAGCCTGCCGGGATTAGATCCTGCGACACATTCTTCCACCTCAAGATACAGAACAACGTTCACATCGCCTTAACCACTCAACCAGCGATCCTACAAGGATCATGGAGGCTGGTATTCAAATGGGAGGTGGTTGAAATTATCTCTGCTGGGTGCATGATCTTTGTAGGATCGCTGGTTAAGTGGTTAAAGCGATGTGAACGTTGTTCTGTCTCTTGAGGCGGGAGAATGTGTCGAAGGATCTAATCCCGGCTGGCTGCAGTTTGATAAATGATTCAATACTACTTGTTTCGTGCTTTCATTACTCTCTCTCTCTCTCTCTCTCTCTCTCGCGCGCGCGCACGCACGAACTAGTGGTATTGATCAATATCAACACTGCGACTAGCCAAGGAGTCGAACACATGCTGCTTTGGCCCGCCTCATGGTGAGCGGGCCAAAGCAGCATGGGTTCGACTCCTTGGCTAGTCGCAGTGTTGTTATTGATATATATATATATATATATATATATATATATATATATATATATATATATATATATATATTGTGTGTGTGTGTGTGTGTGTGTGTGCGCGTGCGTGCGTGCGTGCGAGAGAGTGTTCACTAGCCTCACTAGTACTTTGCCCACGCACTAGCAAGTAAACTCATTAACAATGTAGTAGCTACGTGCTGTACATCACGTCTATGTTGCTCTAGTGCTTGTAACTAAATACATACATTCTTAATAGTTAACCACGTAACAGAGAGAAAGAGAGAGAGAGAGAGAGAGAGAGAGAGAGAGAGAGAGAGAGAGAGAGAGAGAGAGAGAGAGAGAGAGAGAGAGAGAGAGAGAGAAAGGGGAGAAAGACAAATGATGGAAGACTTTAGTTGTAAATCGAGGTTATCTACTGAGAAAAAGTAGACCAGACTTTCATTAATGGCTTGGCATTTCTGTTTTGAAGGTTCTTGGTATCCAGCCTGTCATCTTGCTTGCAGTTGTGGTAGTCATAGCATTGTGATCCTTGAATGTAAGATCTACCTGCATAATTACCCCAACGTCTTCTACATTCCTTTTCTGATCTTAGAATGGTTTGTTTACATATTTTAATTTTTCTCTCCCCCTTTTATTTCTTCAATAATTTCAAAGTAGAGGAACAGAAATTTATTCTCGTTATTATATTTTCTGTGGCTCACCGCAAGACTTGGTGTTTGGTGAGCTGTGTCCTCCATGGATGATACACGTATGCAAATTCTATTCTTCTACTAAGTACGATGAAGCATTTTAGTTTCTCTCTGTCGGAAAATTAGAATGAGAAAAATAACTGGGACGACTACCATGCATTGAAGAACCAAGCTTTTCAGAGTGGAGGCCTGTGATACAATGTTTAGGCCTAGTTGTTTAGAAAGCTGAACATATACCTGTCCACTTTTCCAGTTATTTCTGCGAGAGGCATATAGTGTTCCAATACACCTGACTTGTCAAAGGCTGTTACAGTGTGAGAATGTTAGGTGGTGATTGTGCTTGTTCCCAGTGCATCGTCTAGCATTCTGCAACGCCATCTTGTTCTCATCATACATGATTTTTTTTCCGTGTGTTAAGTTAGTTTTTGTTCCCACTGTATAACTATTATAGAGAATGATGAGACACTTGTGCAACATTTGGGAATCATTATTATGGATTCTCAAATCTTACACAAGTGTCTCATTCTTCAACTTGTCGGTTTTCTAAACCATTTATATTACAGCATATGCAAGACTGTCGTTCTCTTTCATGTAATTAATTGTGATTAAGGTTATTTTGGAGTTAAATTCTCTATATTAGATGAATTTATCTTAAAACGATATAACCTGGTTTTAAAATAAGTTAAGAGAGGAGCAGCTCTGGTTGTAGCAGTAGCTGTGTCACGAATGTATTCTGGCATAAACCTTCACAAATAAATGAACAAATATTCGTTAGAAAACGAACCATGTTATCAAGGAACTGGTTGTAGAGGCTGGGAGGTCCTGCTTTACACCCACCTTGTTTTTACTTTACCTACTGCATCTGTTGTTTATCTGTCCCTGACTGGTGTTATGGCCTCCAAGAACGTGTCTCAGAGTAGGTCTCATGGCTGACAGACTGGTCAGTCAGGCTGTTAGAGACTGTAGTACGTAGTTCAATGCAGGCACTACAGTTTGGCTGAGCAAAAATGGTTTTGAAAAATTTAGTTAGTGCTAAATGGAAGACGGGGATGTTCTAGTAATTTAGTTTGTCCTGGTAGATCTACATGGAACTGACAGGGGTGTGCTGGTAGATCTACATGGAACTGACAGGGGTGTGCTGGTAGATCTACATGGAACTGACAGGGGTGTGCTGGTAGATCTACATGGAATACAAGAGTGTGCTGGTAGTGTTACATGGAAGACAGGTGTGTGCTGGTAGTGTTACATGGAAGACAGGTGTGTGCTAGTAGTGCTACATGGAAGACAGGTGTGTGCTGGTAGTGCTACATGGAAGACAGGGGTGTGCTGGTAGATCTACATGGAACTGACAGGGGTGTGCTGGTAGATCTACATGGAACTGACAGGGGTGTACTGGTAGATCTACATGGAAGACAGGTGTGTGCTAGTAGTGCTACATGGAAGACAGGTGTGTGCTGGTAGTGTTACATGGAAGACAGGTGTGTGCTGGTAGTGTTACATGGAAGACAGGTGTGTGCTGGTAGTGCTACATGGAAGACAGGTGTGTGCTGGTAGTGTTACATGGAAGACAGGTGTGTGCTAGTAGTGCTACATTGAAGACAGGTGTGTGCTGGTAGTGCTACATGGAAGACAGGTGTGTGCTGGTAGTGTTACATGGAAGACAGGTGTGTGCTGGTAGTGTTACATGGAAGACAGGTGTGTGCTGGTAGTGTTACATGGAAGACAGGTGTGTGCTGTTAGTGTTACATGGAAGACAGGTGTGTGCTGGTAGTGCTACATGGAAGACAGGTGTGTGCTGGTAGTGTTACATGGAAGACAGGTGTGTGCTGGTAGTGTTACATGGAAGACAGGTGTGTGCTGGTAGTGCTACATGGAAGACAGGTGTGTGCTGGTAGTGCTACATGGAAGACAGGTGTGTGCTGGTAGTGCTACATGGAAGACAGGTGTGTGCTGGTAGTGCACATGGAAGACAGGTGTGTGCTGGTAGTGCTACATGGAAGACAGGTGTGTGCTGGTAGTGTTACATGGAAGACAGGTGTGTGCTAGTAGTGCTACATGGAAGACAGGTGTGTGCTGGTAGTGTTACATGGAAGACAGGTGTGTGCTGGTAGTGTTACATGGAAGACAGGTGTGTGCTGGTAGTGCTACATGGAAGACAGGTGTGTGCTGGTAGTGTTACATGGAAGACAGGTGTGTGCTAGTAGTGCTACATGGAAGACAGGTGTGTGCTGGTAGTGCTACATGGAAGACAGGTGTGTGCTGGTAGATCTACATGGAACTGACAGGGGTGTGCTGGTAGATCTACATGGAACTGACAGGGGTGTACTGGTAGATCTACATGGAAGACAGGTGTGTGCTAGTAGTGCTACATGGAAGACAGGTGTGTGCTGGTAGTGTTACATGGAAGACAGGTGTGTGCTGGTAGTGTTACATGGAAGACAGGTGTGTGCTGGTAGTGCTACATGGAAGACAGGTGTGTGCTGGTAGTGTTACATGGAAGACAGGTGTGTGCTAGTAGTGCTACATGGAAGACAGGTGTGTGCTGGTAGTGCTACATGGAAGACAGGTGTGTGCTGGTAGTGTTACATGGAAGACAGGTGTGTGCTGGTAGTGTTACATGGAAGACAGGTGTGTGCTGGTAGTGTTACATGGAAGACAGGTGTGTGCTGGTAGTGTTACATGGAAGACAGGTGTGTGCTGGTAGTGTTACATGGAAGACAGGTGTGTGCTGGTAGTGCTACATGGAAGACAGGTGTGTGCTGGTAGTGTTACATGGAAGACAGGTGTGTGCTGGTAGTGTTACATGGAAGACAGGTGTGTGCTGGTAGTGCTACATGGAAGACAGGTGTGTGCTGGTAGTGCTACATGGAAGACAGGTGTGTGCTGGTAGTGCTACATGGAAGACAGGTGTGTGCTGGTAGTGCTACATGGAAGACAGGTGTGTGCTGGTAGTGCTACATGGAAGACAGGTGTGTGCTGGTAGTGTTACATGGAAGACAGGTGTGTGCTGGTAGTGTTACATGGAAGACAGGTGTGTGCTGGTAGTGTTACATGGAAGACAGGTGTGTGCTGGTAGTGCTACATGGAAGACAGGTGTGTGCTGGTAGTGTTACATGGAAGACAGGTGTGTGCTGGTAGTGTTACATGGAAGACAGGTGTGTGCTGGTAGTGCTACATGGAAGACAGGTGTGTGCTGGTAGTGCTACATGGAATACAAGAGTGTGCTGGTAGTGTTACATGGAAGACAGGTGTGTGCTAGTAGTGCTACATGGAAGACAGGTGTGTGCTAGTAGTGCTACATGGAAGACAGGTGTGTGCTGGTGGTGTTACATGGAAGACAGGTGTGTGCTGGTAGTGCTACATGGAATACAAGAGTGTGCTGGTAGTGTTACATGGAAGACAGGTGTGTGCTAGTAGTGTTACATGGAAGACAGGTGTGTGCTAGTAGTGCTACATGGAAGACAGGTGTGTGCTGGTAGTGCTACATGGAAGACAGGTGTGTGCTGGTAGTGCTACATGGAAGACAGGTGTGTGCTGGTAGTGCTACATGGAAGACAGGTGTGTGCTGGTAGTGTTACATGGAAGACAGGTGTGTGCTGGTAGTGCTACATGGAAGACAGGTGTGTGCTGGTAGTGCTACATGGAAGACAGGTGTGCTGGTAAAGTCCTGAATGATTTATATTTCAGTTATCTCTCATGTTCTTCTGGTCTTCCCCACTTTCTCTTCCGTCACGTGTATTGTGTCACCCACTGTAGCAAATATTTCAGTGCACATATTTGGAACAATTCGTCCAAGTATTTTCTTGATGTAAATTATAATGCACATTTCTCGCCTGGAGTTCAGAGAGAACAAACAGATTTTTTGGCATGTGAAAATGTTAACATAGCCGAGGAATCAAACCCAAATTCTTTCGGTTGTAATGTGAACGCGCTTGCCACTGAGCTACAGGTTATTTTGATTCTTAGCTCTGTCACATTTTGATATTGCAAGACTTTAGTGCTACCCGTCTATACTGCATGGTGTTAGTGCTACCCGTCTATACTGCATGGTGTTAGTGCTACCCGTCTATACTGCATGGTGTTAGTGCTACCCGTCTATACTGCATGGTGTTAGTGCTACCCGTCTATACTGCATGGTGTTAGTGCTACCCGTCTATACTGCATGGTGTTAGTGCTACCCGTCTATACTGCATGGTGTTAGTGCTACCCGTCTATACTGCATGGTGTTAGTGCTACCCGTCTATACTGCATGGTGTTAGTGCTACCCGTCTATACTGCATGGTGTTAGTGCTACCCGTCTATACTGCATGGTGTTAGTGCTACCCGTCTATACTGCATGGTGTTAGTGCTACCCGTCTATACGGCATGGTGTTAGTGCTACCCGTCTATACGGCATGGTGTTAGTGCTACCCGTCTATACGGCATGGTGTTAGTGCTACCCGTCTATACTGCATGGTGTTAGTGCTACCTGTCTATACTGAAGAGTTTTACTGCTACCTGTCTAAATCTCATGATGTCACTGCTACCTGTCTATAATTTTTTTGCGAGCCAAAAGATAGAAAGTTCACATTCACTTACACCCCGGCACTCTGCGGCACCCATCACCCCCCGGCACTCTGCGGCACCCATCACTACCACGGCACTATGCCTTGGCTGAGGGACTGATCACCTTGTCTTTTGTACACAGTTGTACAATCTTTGGATTATGTCCTTGAATTTATATTGATAAAGCCGCTGGATCGTGAAACGTCTAGAAATAGATACCCCTATGTTGCACATGTCTAATTCTTAACCTTGTCTGCACTGCATACCATTCATATAGAATATAAGAGGTGCATGTAGGAGTGAGAGGGTGCAGCTTGCAGTGTCACATAACTGCATTATCACAGAGAGACAGTCTGCTCCGGTGTCAAACATCAAGGACACTGATGACCCAACCTCCTCCAAAAACTGATAGGCGGTCCAGAGATATTTGACACTCACCAGCGATAATTATGTCCTGAAGCTATCAGCGGGAATATTGATGTACTAGCAACATTAACTATCAGCGGGAATATTGATGTACTAGCAACATTAACTATCAGCGGGAATATTGATGTACTAGCAACATTAACTATCAGCGGGAATATTGATGTACTAGCAACATTAACTATCAGCGGGAATATTGATGTACTAGCAACATTAACTATCAGCGGGAATATTGATGTACTAGCAACATTAACTATCAGCGGGAATATTGATGTACTAGCAACATTAACTATCAGCGGGAATATTGATGTACTAGCAACATTAACTATCAGCGGAATATTGATGTACTAGCAACATTAACTATCAGCGGGAATATTGATGTACTAGCAACATTAACTATCAGCGGGAATATTGATGTACTAGCAACATTAACTATCAGCGGGAATATTGATGTACTAGCAACATTAACTATCAGCGGGAATATTGATGTACTAGCAACATTAACTATCAGCGGGAATATTGATGTACTAGCAACATTAACTATCAGCGGGAATATTGATGTACTAGCAACATTAACTATCAGCGGGAATATTGATGTACTAGCAACATTAACTATCAGCGGGAATATTGATGTACTAGCAACATTAACTATCAGTGGGAATATTGATGTACTAGCAACATTAACTATCAGCTGGGACACTGATGTACTAGCAATTACGAGATATCAGTAAGATATCGGAAGTATGGTATGAAGTTCCAGTGTTATCACTATGAAAAAATGAGACAAAATCACATTATAGTGTTTAGTGTCCGACTCTCAGTTAACTATCACTCTCAATGGTGCCACCCATGCTGACACATCTTACACTAGTACCACAGCTCGCTACGCGCGCGCGCACACAATAGGAATCGGGTGCTTCCTCCTTCACGAGGCGGCCCATTAAGAGTGCCTTGATAGTGATGAAGGGCTCTTGATTATAGGAATTGCAGCTGACCTATCCATTCCTCTGATCAAATCTGGTTACTCTCCCTCCCATCCCCATCCATTTCTCAGCCATGATGATGGAAAAGTCGGCGAGATTGCTACACAAAGATGCTCAGGTTTGATAAATTACACACATGTACAACACTTGGGTATATTTATTGAAGACACGTTTCACCACACAGTGGCTTCATCAGTCCAATACAAAGAAGAATTGTTGAAGCTCAGAAGGAGTTTGAGGTAATCAGTCCCCCAGCCTGGAGTCGATGTAATCAGTCCGTCAGTCAAGACTGATTACCTCAAACTCTTTCTGATCTTCACCATTTTTCTTTATATTGGACTGATGAAGTCACTGCGTCGTGAAACGTTTCCTCAGTAAAGATACCCAAGTGTTGCACATGTGTATAATTTATAAACTTGTCGGTTCTCCGAACCCTTTACCTACATGGCCAGGTTTGTAACGTGGATACATGTGGCGTGCGAGTCTCGCTTCAACTAACTTGTAAAACATAAACAAACCCTTGGGTATAAGTACTGAGGAAACATTTTACCTGAGTATCAGCCTCCTTCAGTTAAATACAAAGGAAATTTTAAGGTGTTTAGCCTTGATTGAAGGTGTTCAGTCGGTTTCGTATATACACTATTAATATAATGAGAACACAAGATTGCCTGAGGTAACAACCTGAGTAAACAACGCTTAGAAAACGTGCAAATTTGAACGGTCACATTCCGGGACTCCCTGCTACTAAAATGTAGTGACCGTTATTTTTATAATTTATTTATTTGTGGTTATATACATAGGTCAATGCAACTGATCCTAACCTAGATAATAAACTTAATCTAGGGTAAACATTCCAAATTTCAGAAACTGACGCTGGGTTTTGTGTAGGAAATCCAACGATGAACAATGAGGACGATGGTTATGACATGATCAACAAGCCACTTCCCTATCATTGTCCTGAAGACTCGCAGAAGGTAGGAACGGCGAAGGAAGGAGAGAGGAGGAGTAGTAGTAGTAGTAGTTGTTGTAGTAGTAGTAGTAGTAGGAGGAAGAGAAGGAGTAGTAGTAGGAGGAGGAAGAGAAGGATTAGTAGTAGGAGGAGGAGGAAGAGAAGGATTAGTAGTAGGAGGAGGAGGAAGAGAAGGAGTAGTAGTAGTAGGAGGAGGAGGAAGAGAAGGAGTAGTAGTAGGAGGAGGAGGAAGAGAAAGAGTAGTAGTAGGAGGAGGAGGAAGAGAAAGAGTAGTAGTAGGAGGAGGAGCAGGAGGAAGAGGAGGAGTAGTAGTAGGAGGAAAGGCTGGCATGAGCTTGGCTCAAGTCTTACATCAACACACTTCACAATGAAATAATTACCAAGAATGTTATTTTTGGTGGTGAGGCAACAGCAGCAGCAGCAGTTGGCTTGACAGTGTCCATCTGATCACAACCTTGGAAACATGCCCCAAGAGGCACAACACATTCAAGGTGTTAACCTGAAAGACACAAGCACCGCCGCTGAGGACGACACCACCATCATCACCACCACCACCATCACCACCACCACCACCACTGGAAGGCTATGGAGAGCTACCATGACTGACTTTTTATTAATAGTCTTAAGATGGCGTGACGAGTAAGAGTACTTGATCTGAGGTTACGCAGTACGTCTTTAACTGATATGCTGCAACACAAACAACAATGAAAGAACACAGCACAGGATGACAAGTGTGATCCTACTGGTTTGAGTGACAGGCTATCCTTGTGTCAACACAACCCTTAGAACACAACAAACAAGTGTAATACTTGAACAGCTGTCACAGATGGCGGTGTGCAGGCAAGACCTTGACCCATATGCCCAGTGGGAAGGTAGGTAGGTGGGAGGGCAGGTGGGTGGGTGGGTGAGCACCATGTGCAACCGGGTATTGTTGTCATTGATGTAACGTTAAACACGCTCACCTGCACCTTGTCCATATAGAAACAGGGAAACGAAACTGCAGTAGATGTACACATTCGCGAGTACTGACCTAGAGTCCAAGAATTGAGTGGTGAGTTCCCTGCAGGAGGCAGAGAGTACCAAGTGTGTTTACAGATGGTACACACGAGCACTTGGCCTCGCTCCACGCACCACCACTTACAATCCTTCATATATTTTTTTCCGTAGTAAGTATTTGACCATTACAACTTCCAGGGCAGATGAATCAGGTTTCGATGGTTCCGTAATCCTGCGGGGCACTGTGTGGTTAATGAGGCAGTCAGTAAGACTGCCTCATCAACCAGACTGTCTGGCCAAAGGCCGGGTTACGACAGTATAAAAACTCTGGAAACCAGCAAGAGGTATGTCACAGCTATGAGTGCACTTCCATGAGCAGCAACACAACAACACATACAAAAGCTAGGTCATGCACACGCCCACACTTCACCTTGGAGTTTACAATAGAAACAGGAACCAGTCCTATTAGTTTGCAAATGCAAAACAAGCAGAACTCCACATTACGTCTACATATTCAATATACAATGTTCGACCTAATCTCTCTCTCATATATATATATATATATATATATATATATATATATATATATATATATATATATATATATATATATATATATATATATATATATATATAGTAGGTTGGTAGACAGCAACCACCACCCAGGAAGGTAATACCGCATTGCCAAGTGAGTGTGAAACGGAAACCTCTGTTTCACATGATGGTAGGATTGCTGGTGTCTTTTTTTCTGTCTCATAAACACGCAGGATAACAGATATATCTTGCTACTTCTACTTACATGCATATATATTTACACACCCATCTGAATTTTCTTATATTATGTTCTTAATAGTTGTTGTTGTTCTTTATTTCGTCTCATCTCCATGGGGAAGTGGAAAATAATTCTTCCTCCGTAAGCCATGTGTGTCGTAAGAGAAAACTATAATGCCGATAGAAAGGGGCTAGTAACCCCATTTCCTGTATAAATTACTGAATGTAAAAAAGAAAGACTTCTGTTTTTTCTTTTAGGTCACTTTACCTCGGTGGGATACGGCCTGGTAATTAGGTAAAACTTGCTATTTTGGCTTAAATAGCAACGCTCTTCTTGCCATATAAGACAAGCGAAAATTTGTGTATGCAATAATTTCGCGAAAATCATTCTGAACCTAACGAAAATAAAATATTTCATTGTTTGTTTATTATTAAATTATTGTAAACCTATATAAAATATATTTAGTTGGGTTAGGCTAAATTAAATTGCGCTTGTTATAATAAGGTTAGGTAAATTTTCTAAGCTTCTTTTGGTACAAAATTATAATTTTTTACATTAACATAAATGAAAAAAAAATATATCTTTAAACGTATAAGAGAAAATTTTAGAAAGGACTTAATTTTAAATGAGTTCTTTCTAATTGACCAGTTTTACCTATTAGGCACGACATATATATATATATATATATATATATATATATATATATATATATATATATATATATATATATATATATATATATATATATATATATATATATATATATATATATATACACACACACACACACACACACACACACACACACACACACACACACACACACACACACACACACACACACACACACACACACACACACACACACACACACACACACCACCTTTCCCTCCTGATGATGGATCACCTTTGCACAGTGGTATAACTTTAATAGTTTGTTTCTAGGGGTAGAAGTCTCCTTCCTGGGAGCGGTGTCACGGTGCTTGTCTGACTAAGAATCGAGTATATCTTTCGGGATAAACGGTGGCGATATTTCCCCTTTCGTCTGAATTTGCTGACACTTATAGCTAGTGACATGGACTGAATTATGAACAAAGATTGTAAAATATGACAAATACTTTGGGATTACGATAGTGCAGGTCTGATAATGTTAGAAAGAAAATACGTTTAAAGCGCTAAATAACCAAACGGATCTTGTATCTTGTTAATAAAATAAAACACAAACACATCCTTGAAACACAAACTAAACATTGTGTCTATGCGCTAACAAACAAATTATTTATATTATTATAAATGGGAAGCGATACCCACACTGATTATTCAACTCAGTGAGTGGAAGCTTAAACCTCTCAACTAATCGCTAGATATATTTTAGAAGCTCAAACAGTTACCACGATTCTTACAAATTTTCTCATTCCAATTACAAAATGTGTCGTAAAAGGTGGAGGTGTGTGTGTGTTACACAGCCAGGGTCTGTGTTACACAGCCAGGGTCTGTGTTACACAGCCAGGGTCTGTGGAAGGATACTTGCCACCTCTCCCTAACACCCACAAGCATGGCCTACCCCCCCTTACTTCACCACCAACAAGGGTTAGTTGCCATTTTGTCCTAGGCACATGCCGATTAGACACTAGGCCTGTTGTATGTGTGTGTAAGGAAACACTTCGAAATGTTTCCGCCCCGCCGGGAATTGAACCCGGGCCCTCCGTGCGTGAAGCAAGAGCTTTAGCCACCAGGCCACCGTTGGCTGTTGGTTCAGTTGGAAGTTAAAAATATAGAAAAGAGACAGGAAGTATTTGCCCATGGCCGGGCTCAGAGAGTAGAGAAACTCTTCTTCAAAGGTATATCCCCCTTAGGTTGGCCACGAAGTGGAATGACCGAGACGAAGTAATTATTATTATTATTATAATCAAATAGAAGCGCTAAACCACAGGGGTTATACAGCGCTCCACGCCTAGTTTTAAGAATATTTTTGAAATGGTTCACGAGGTTAGGAGGGAGTAAACTTGTCAACCAGAAAGTTAAGAAGCGGTGACAAGAACCGAAAACTGACCTCTGCAACCATTAATAAGTGAAAAAAAAAAAAAAAAAAAAAAAAAGCGCGCGCACACAAACACAGGAGCTATGACTCGACCCCTGCAACCACAACTAGGTGAGTACACACACACACACACACACACACACACACAATCAGGTCTATCGCCTGACACCAAATTTGACGAAGTGCTCGCATCAAGGAAATTACATTGGGTTTCACTTTTGCTTACTGTGTACCGTTGGCAGTGGTGGGTGGTGACAAGGTAGCCCCGCACTCCTGCTGCACTTCACAAGATCAACTCTGGTGACATCACACCAAGGAAAGGTCATGACGGCCTGACTGACACCTACATGCTTCTGCCCAGAGTTTCTACTTCCGCTTACTAAACTTCTTCCACCTGCCCACCACCTGTCTATAGCGCTGTGCTTGTGAATGTAATGATAATAATCTATGAAGACTCAATAACCTAGCTGCAACAATTCACAACTAACACACAACTGAGAGGGAAAACTTTACCTGGCTTTTCAGTCCGTTTTTGACAACGGAGTGATTTGATAATGGTACAAGACGGACAGAAACGCCAAGGTTTCATTTATAAAGTGTAAGTTAATTGTGAACAATGATCCTCGCTTCTAGAACCCCCTTCATCCCTTCCGACCACAATCAACCTCAAGCATGACCAGTCTTTCCTTACAAATCCAGTCTTAATCAAATTAATCCTCGAATAATTTGCTAGACCGCAAACTTGAGTAACCCTAACATTTCCAGTTTGCTTAATTAATATTACTTAAGGCCGATAATTATCCGCACTCTCTACATGGGGTAATCACTTCACTCAGAATTAATTATTGCTCATAGATTTTTCAACCACTCTTTCACAAAAGAACAAGTAAAATACAGAGAAACGGAATACACACATAACATGATTATATACATATATATGTCGTGACGAATAGGTGAAACTGGTCAATTCGCAAGAACTCGTTTAAAATTAAGTCTTTTCTAAAATTTTCTCTTATATGTTTCAAGATATATTTTTTTCATTTATGTTAATGTAAAAATAAATAATTTTTTACCAAAAGGACCTTAGAAAACTTACCTAACCTTATTATAACAAACGCAATTTAATTTAATTTAATTTAACCTAATCGAACTAAATATATTTTAGATAAGTTTACAATAATTTAATAATAAACAAACACAATGAAATATATTTTTTCCGTTAGGTTCAGAATGATTTTTGCGATATTATTACATACACAAATTTTCACTTGTCTTATTCGGCAAGAGGGTTGCTATTTAAGGCAAAATAGCAAGTTTTACCTATTCGGCACGACACACACACACACACTTTGTGTTTCGTGATTTCTCACATTATCAAGGAATATTATTGTGTGACAATGTGAGAAATCACGAGAACACTAGAAATTTCACTTTTTTCATTATGGTTATTTTGCACATATATAGAATCATAACCAAAGAGCGGCACTCGACACATCTACTCTGTTTTCTATATACTTATACTATCTCCTTCCGCTTTCTTCTTTATCCCTTTTTGCCCGTCTTGGCTAGCAGCAAGGGTCATGTAGACCTTAAGATGACAAGTAAATATTTACAAACCTTTAAATGTACATTAATTTCTGCAGTTGTTGATAGTTTTTATTCCTGAAACGTTTCTTTTCTAATTTAAGAGGCTAAGTTTGAGACCGATCCACTGGGGGTAATGATTTCTTGAACCATTAACAGATACATAACCGTTTTCATAGTAACAACTCTCTCAGCTCAAGTTGTTTCATGTATGTGACCCATCGTGTGTGATGCAATGTGACCGAAATATAGCTAGCTTTCGTCCCCTAATTACATTATCATACATAATATATCAGCTGCACACTGCGGTTGTAACCAAGCTTGTTTAAATACAAACTACCTTCCCATCCCTCTCACGTCTTCCATAAACAGCTGATGATCCTTGGTGGTCACCTCGCCTCCCACACTTCCTACCCAAGATGACTTAGTGAGGGTCAAGGCACCCACCTGACAACCCACTTTCATCCCCTCTTTCTTAACCAATGCCACAACCCACCTGCCCACTTTCCGTCCAGCCAAGCCACAACCCCTCCACCACTCCCCCTTAAGGGCATCAAAACTCTTCAAACTGCAACTAAGAGATGGTCAAAAATGATCTTCCTCACTTCTAAATTAAACACAGCTGCACTGAACTTCCTCCCACTAAGACCTTCTTCCAGCAGAAAACATCAGACACAAGCTGTCTCGGGAAAGTGTAAATACGACACAATGCGGGTACGAATGTGTTCCAGACTCGAGTCATCCTGGGAATAAATGATCTCATCAGATGAAGTGCGAAGACGTTTCGTTCACTGGTGGACGAAATCTTCACAATAAAATGCCATAACCTCACTGTCTTATTTACATACAATCAGCATAATATACCACTGTATTATGCAAACAGTTGCCTCGTTGAGAGTTGATCTGATGTAATGCAATAATTCAAATGAAACTTGGTAAAAGTTAAACTGGCCTAATAGATAACTTACTACAATTTCCTTATTTTTTACACAGTTCAATAGATAATTTACTAACATTTCCTTATTTTTTTACACGGTTCAACGTTTTATACACCGGAATCAGCTTCCCAAACTATCGAGTATTTTTATCTTCAATAACAAAATACTCGAACTTAACACATCAAGGAGAAGCAAGACGCGAGAAGCAAGCTTCTATACCACAAGACGGGCAGAAAGCAGCAACTTCATTCTGCCTTCTCCAGAACATCACTTCATCTGAGATTATTTATCTCCAGGATGACTCGAGTCTGGAACACATTCGTACAGCATTATGATGTCAACGAGATAAACTCAGTTGATCAAATGAAAATGCTGGTCCACAGATGGCTCCAACTTCATCCTGTTCCCTACTTGTATGTTTCATAACAATAAAAATCCTTTCAAATGAGCTGATGTAGGTAACAGCTCTTAGCTTGTCAATAAAGTTAGGAATCCTTAACTTGTAAATAGCTTGTCAATACAGTTAGGGATCCTTAACCTAACTTTGTCAAACCCTATGTAAAAAAAAGTAGCAATTTCCATTTTTAATCACAAGATATTAATCTTTTACGTCTAAAATATATATTTTTTAATAAATCAACTTGCAAACTACCAAACATAACAGCAGTGTAACTTGTAAACTACCAAACATAACAGCAGTGTAACTTGTAAACTACCAAACATAACAGCAGTATAACTTGTAAACTACCAAACATAACAGCATTGTAACTTGTAAACTACCAAACATAACAGCAGTGTAACTTGCAAACTACCAAACATAACAGCAGTGTAACTTGCAAACTACCAAACATAACAGCAGTGTAACTTGTAAACTACCAAACATACCAGCAGTGTAACTTGCAAACTACCAAATATAACAGCAGTGTAACTTGTAAACTACCAAACATAACAGCAGTGTAACTTGTAAACTACCAAACATAACAGCAGTGTAACTTGTAAACTACCAAACATAACAGCAGTGTAACTTGTAAACTACCAAACATAACAGCAGTGTAACTTGTAAACTACCAAACATAACAGCAGTGTAACTTGTAAACTACCAAACATAACAGCAGTGTAACTTGTAAACTACCAAACATAACAGCAGTGTAACTTGCAAACTACCAAACATAACAGCAGTGTAACTTGTAAACTACCAAACATAACAGCAGTGTAACTTGTAAACTACCAAACATAACAGCAGTGTAACTTGCAAACTACCAAACATAACAGCAGTGTAACTTGCAAACTACCAAACATAACAGCAGTGTAACTTGTAAACTACCAAACATAACAACAGTGTAACTTGCAAACTACCAAACATAACAGCAGTGTAACTTGCAAACTACCAAACATAACAGCAGTGTAACTTGCAAACTACCAAACATAACAGCAGTGTAACTTGTACACTACCAAACATAACAGCAGTGTAACTTGCAAACTACCAACCATAACAGCAGTGTAACTTGCAAACTACCAAACATAACAGTAGTGTAACTTGCAAACTACCAAACATAACAGCAGTGTAACTTGTAAACTACCAAACATAACAGCAGTGTAACTTGTAAACTACCAAACATAACAGCGGTGGCTAACTGTTCCAACATAACACAGTGGCAAACCAAACATAACAGCAGTGTAACTTGAAACTACCAAACATAACAGCAGTGTAACTTGCAAACTACCAAACATAACAGCAGTGTAACTTGTAAACTACCAAACATAACAGCAGTGTAACTTGTAAACTACCAAACATAACAGCAGTGTAACTTGTAAACTACCAAACATAACAACAGTGTAACTTGTAAACTACCAAACATAACAGTGTAACTTGTAAACTACCAAACATAACAGCAGTGTAACTTGTAAACTACCAAACATAACAGCAGTGTAACTTGTAAACTACCAAACATAACAGCAGTGTAACTTGTAAACTACCAAACATAACAGCAGTGTAACTTGCAAACTACCAAACATAACAGCAGTGTAACTTGTAAACTACCAAACATAACAGCAGTGTAACTTGTAAACTACCAAACATAACAGCAGTGTAACTTGCAAACTACCAAACATAACAGCAGTGTAACTTGCAAACTACCAAACATAACAGCAGTGTAACTTGTAAACTACCAAACATAACAACAGTGTAACTTGCAAACTACCAAACATAACAGCAGTGTAACTTGCAAACTACCAAACATAACAGCAGTGTAACTTGCAAACTACCAAACATAACAGCAGTGTAACTTGTAAACTACCAAACATAACAGCAGTGTAACTTGTAAACTACCAACCATAACAGCAGTGTAACTTGCAAACTACCAAACATAACAGTAGTGTAACTTGTAAACTACCAAACATAACAGCAGTGTAACGAAACTACCAAACATAACAGCAGTGTAACTTGTAAACTACCAAACATAACAGCGTGTAACTTGAAACTACCAAACATAACAGCAGTGTACTTGTAAACTACCAAACATAACAGCAGTGTAACTTTAAACTACCAAACATAACAGCAGTGTAACTTGTAACTACCAACATAACAGCAGTGTAACGTAAACTACCAAACATAACAGCAGTGTAACTTGTAAACTACCAAACATAACAGCAGTGTAACTTGTAAACTACCAAACATAACAGCAGTTAACTTGTAAACTACCAAACATAACAGCAGTGTAACTTGTAAACTACCAAACATAACAGCAGTTAACTTGTAACTCCAAACATAACAGCAGTGTCTGAAACTACCAAACATAACAGCAGTGTAACTTGCAAACTACCAAACATAACAGCAGTGTAACTTGTAAACTACCAAACATAACAGCAGTGTAACTTGCAAACTACCAAACATAACAGCAGTGTAACTTGAAACTACCAAACATAACAGCAGTGTAACTTGTAAACTACCAAACATACGCAGTGTAACTTGTAAACTACCAAACATAACAGCAGTGTAACTTGTAAACTACCAAACATAACAGCAGTGTAACTTGCAAACTACCAAACATAACAGCAGTGTAACTTGCAAACTACCAAACATAACAGCAGTGTAACTTGAAACTACCAAACATAACAGCAGTGTAACTTGAAACTACCAAACATAACAGCAGTGTAACTTGTAAACTACCAAACATAACACAGTGTAACTTGTAAACTACCAAACATAACAGCAGTGTAACTTGTAAACTACCAAACATAACAGCAGTGTAACTTGCAAACTACCAAACATAACAGCAGTGTAACTTGTAAACTACCAAACATAACAGCAGTGTAACTTGCAAACTACCAAACATAACAGCAGTGTAACTTGCAAACTACCAAACATAACAGCAGTGTAACTTGTAAACTACCAAACATAACAACAGTGTAACTTGTAAACTACCAAACATAACAGCAGTGTAACTTGTAAACTACCAAACATAACAGCAGTGTAACTTGCAAACTACCAAACATAACAGCAGCGTAACTTGTAAACTACCAAACATAACAGCATTGTAACTTGCAAACTACCAAACATAACAGCAGTGTAACTTGTAAACTACCAAACATAACAGCAGTGTAACTTGTAAACTACCAAACATAACAGTGTAACTTGTAAACTACCAAACATAACAGCAGTGTAACTTGCAAACTACCAAACATAACAGCAGTGTAACTTGCAAACTACCAAACATAACAGCAGTGTAACTTGCAAACTACCAAATATAACAGCAGCGTAACTTGTAAACTACCAAACATAACAGCAGCGTAACTTGTAAACTACCAAACATAACAGCAGCGTAACTTGTAAACTACCAAACATAACAGCAGTGTAACTTGTAAACTACCAAACATAACAACAGTGTAACTTGTAAACTACCAAACATAACAACAGTGTAACTTGTAAACTACCAAACATAACAGCAGCGTAACTTGCAAACTACCAAACATAACAGCAGCGTAACTTGTAAACTACCAAACATAACAGCAGCGTAACTTGTAAACTACTAAACATAACAGCAGCGTAACTTGTAAACTACCAAACATAACAGCAGCGTAAAACTCCAGGCCACAATTACTCACCTCATAACCAGGTGTGACCCTGCACTCCTCCCCACCAGGTGTGACCCTGCACCACCCCACCACCAGGTGTGGCCCTGCACCCTGCCCCACCACCAGGTGTGGCCTTACACCCTGCCCCACCACCAGGTGTGGCCTTATACCCTGCCCCACCCCACTACCAGGTGTGACCCTGCACCCTGCCTCACCACCAGGTGTGACCCTTCACCCCACCACCACGTGTAGCTCTGCACCCTGCCCCACCCCACCAGGTGTGACCCTGAAAATCACCCCACCTCCAGGTGTGACCCTGAACCCCACCCCACAGCCAGGTGTGGCCTTGCACCACCCCACCACCAGGTGTGACCCTGCACCCCACCCCACCATCAGGTGTGACCCTGCACCAAACCCCACCATCAGGTGTGACCCTGCACCAAACCCCACCACCAGGAGTGACCCACC
>WNWK01000535.1:145000-307500 GCA_009830355.1 Cherax destructor
GCTCAGAGCTAATTTCATTCCAGTCCCGTTTGAATACCAGCCATCACGAGCAGGTTGGTAGACAGCAACCACCCAGGGAGGTACTACCGTCCTGCCAAGTGAGTGTAAAACGGAAACCTGTAATTGTTTCCCATGATGGTAGGATTGCTGGTGTCTTTTTTCTGTCTCATAAACACGCGGGATAACAGGTATATCTTGATACTTCTACTTACACTTAGGTCATACAACACATGCATGTGCACGCATATATATCTACACACCCATCTGGGTTTTCTTCCATTATCTTAACAGTTCTTGTTCTTCCTTATTTAGGTCACCCTGCCTCGGTGGGATATGGCAGGTTCGTTGAAGAAAAAATGTTTTCAATAAATGAATGAACAGAAAATTTCCTACTGTAAGCCTGACAGCCCAGTGGAAAACAACACTGGATCTGCTACCATTCAGGACCACAGTTCGAGTCCCCGTCAGGTTTGTAGTTTCCAAGCATTCTATTCGTGTGTGTGTGTGTAGGGGGGGGGAGTGGAGCACCCTGGCTCAACAGGCCCATACCAGCAAACTAATTAGGCTTTGTGAAAAGTCCTCATTGAACCAACAGATAACTGATCCCAATAGAAATGAAAGTACCTTGGATTTGATGTACACAAACAACGAGGAACTAATCAGACATATAACAATTACAAAAACAATATACTCTGACCACAACATCATAGAAGTACAAACGAGTACAAACTAGGGGTTACGAAACTGCAGCACTAATGTAAGAGAAAGGATGTTAAGTAAGTTGAATTTCAACAACCATAGAATTGAGTGAGAAAAAATAAACCAAAAGCTATCAGACATATCCTGGGAATCAGACAAGAGCACCCTAAATCCCCACCAGTGCCTAGAGAAGCTGAACATAGAAGCATACAAGGTCTGTGTTAAACACGTGCCATTTCGGAAGCCCAGATCAGATATAGAGAGAGCGTAGGAGATGGTACAGAAGAAAACGGGTTACTGAATTGCTTAAAAACACATATATGTCGCAACAGAAGAAAGACAGTCTTGGCCGAGAGATCACTGAATTAGAGCAAAAACTTAGGATGTCATATCTAACAAAAGAAATACAAAGGGAACAAAAGGCCATACAGGATATTGCAAGAAACACAAAATATTTCTATTCCTATGCAAAATCCAAGCTAAGAACTGCCTATAGAATTGGACCATTATTGAGAGGAGATTCGTATACTAACGATGTATAGGAAATAAGTGAAATCCTAAAAGAATAGTATGAGTCTGTGTTCAGCAACCCACTAAATGACAGCAAGGTAGAGAATGCAGAAACATTTTTCACTCCAACAGAAGGCCGCGGAGACCAACTAAGTGACATTAGTACAAATCCCATAGATTTCGAAAACGAAATGGCTAACATGACCACTCACTCAGCACTTGGACCAGATTCATGGAATGCTCTATTAAGTGCAAAGTACCACAAGCACAAGCCCTCAGTATTCTTTGGAGAAAGACTCTAGATCTAGGTGAAATACCGCGGCAGATGTACCTTTGATATACCTTTGAAGAGTTTCGAGAGTATCTACTCTCTGAGCCCGGCCATGGGCCAGGCTCGTCTGGTGCTTGCCTGGTCAACCAGGCTGTTGCTGCTGGAGGCCCGCTGCCCCACATATCCATCACAGCCTGGTTGATCTGGCACCCGATGAAGATACTTGTCCAGTTTCCTCTTGAAGGCTTCTACACTAGTTCCAGCGATGTTTCGATATCATTATAAATTGCATGGACCAGCACAACCGGCATAACCCAAACCAGCATGGTTTTAGAGGAGGACGATCATGCCTGTCACAGCTGCTGAACCACTATGACAATTACGGAGGCGTTGGAAGACGACCAAAACGCAGATGTGATTTACAAAGATTTTGAAAAGGTCTTTGACAAATACGATCATGGAGTGATAGCGCACAAAATGAGATGGATTTTCGAGTTTAACACAAAGAACACAAATAAGTAGTAGTAAACAGAGCAAAATCCAGCACCAGCGAGGTAAAAAGCTCAGTTCCCCAATGCACTGTCTTGGCACCTCTGCTGTTTCTCATCCTCATAACAGATATAGATAAAAAACACCCGTCACACTTTTGTATCATCATTTGCAGATGACAATAAAATAAGCATGAAAGTCACTACGGTAGAAGACACGGAAAAATTACAGGAAGATATAAGCAGGGGTTTCCAGTGGCAGTGGAGAACATAATGTTCAGTGGTGAAAAGTTCCAGCTGCTTATGTATGGAAAGAATGAAGAACTCAAAAGGAACACTGTATACAGAACTCAAGAGGATCACCAAATAGAAAGAAAGGAACACGTAAAAGACTTGGGAATAATTATGTCAGCTGACCTTTTTTCAAAGAACATAAGACAAAGATCACGACAGCCAGGAGGATGACTGGGTGGGTATTGAGTGCCAATGGTGACACTCTTCAAATTGCTAGTGCTTCCTCATTTGGAATATTGCTCAGTACTGACGGCCCCATTCAAAGCAGGAGAAATATCAGAGCTGAAACAAATACAGAGATCGTTTATGGCTCACATAGAACCAGTAAAACACTTAAATTACTGGGAACGCCTTAAAAGTTTTGAACTTGTTCTCACTGGAGCGAAGGAGAGATCCATGATAATATATGCCTGGAAAGTACTCGAATGCCTGGTCCCAAATGTGCATACTATCATAACATACTGGAGTGAGAGATATGGGAGGATATACAAAATAAACCCAGTGAGGAGCAGGGGTGCGGTGGGCACAATAAGAGAACACTGTATCAACATTCGTGGCCCCCGACTATTCAACATCTTACTAGAAGATATCAGAAACACGTTTGGAACAAGTGCAGAACCCTTCAAGAGGAAACTGGACAAGTATCTTCACTAAGTGGCACATCACCCAGGCTGTGATGGATATATGGGGCAGCGGGCCTCTAGCAGCAACAGCCTGATTGACCAGGCAAGCACCAGGCTAGCCTGACCCATGGCTGGGCTCCGAGAGTAGAGAGAGACTTGAAACTTATCAAAGGTATATCAAAGGTGTGTGCGTGCATGCGTGTGGTTTTTTTTTTTTAAAGTCACGATGCGTTATGCATTACCAAGTACTAAGACAATTGTTTCCTACTGAAAGTATGGCATCACAACCGCAGGAACAACACAAGCACTACCACCTTCACGCCCACCACCATCACCACCCAGCCATAACAAGTGACATGGAATTCCACAAACACTAGACTGTAGAGTGATGGTGAAAAGTGCGGCACAATATACGGAAGCGGTGTATTTTCATCCTCCTTTACAGCTCTCCATTTACGAACTTCATCAATCATCCAGACAACAATTACAGGGTCCCTTTCCCTCCTTCCCCCCCTCCCGCTCTCTCTCACTCTTTCTCTTTGAACCTTCTGCTTTTCTAGCATAAGGTGTTATCACATCATAATGCTTGAGGACTAGTGGAGACATGATTAAGACGTAAACGATACTGAAAGAAATTTATGGGAAGGATTGCGACAAACTGAAATGTGTGGACCAGGAACAGGGGGACACGGAAGCTAAAAATAAATATATGAATAACAGAGATGTTATAAAGTACTTTCTTTAGTATCAGAGTAGTAGGGAAGTGGAATTAAATGTATGTTAACATGGAAGACAAATTGCAGGAAGCCTGCAATGCCACACAGTGAATCCTAAGAGAGGCGTGGCCAGGAGCCAAGGATCAACCTCAGCCAACAGAAGTCGGTAAGCACAAACCCAGAGAGCTTATTCCATTTACCCGAGTACATCTAAGACAAGAGAGTCAGTACAACCACGTCACTCACAGAACACATGTAATGTGTACTTATTTTCCTCTTGACCTATTTGTCTGGGAAATTTAATTTGATAAAGTTGTTTGAACTCCGTGGATATTTCATCCCATGCTTGACTCATTCTAGCGCGCGCGCACACACACACACACACACACACACACACACACACACACATGAAAAACCCCTCGGGGCCAGTGACCACGTGGTTCTGAGCTACGAATACATAGTAGAGTTACAAATGGAGAGGGAAGCAGGAAAGGCAGGACGAATGAAGCCAAACTACAAGAGAGGTATGAGGAACTTCCTGCACGAGGTTCAGTGAGACAGAGAACTGGCAGGGAGAATAGTAAATGAGATGATGGAATATGTGACAACAATATGCAAGGAGTACATACATGAATGATATACAATACTGACAAGATGAAAATTACACATGTGCAACATCTGGGTATCTTTATTGTAGACGTTTCGCCATCCAGTGGCTTTATCAATACAGATTCTAGGACATAACTTGAAGACAGTAGAACTATATACAAAAGCTGAGGTAATCAGTCCTTGGAGTTGGTGTGAAGAGCACCGTAGTTGAAGAGATTCTGGAGCAGAGGCAAGGAAGCTGGCGCTTATATAGGCGTCAGTGGATAGGGACGGGTAGCAGACGAGGGCATTGTCACTGGTAGGCGGAATTCCCCAGTGGAAGTAGGTCATACCCAAGAGTTGGGTTAGTGGTAGTAGTAGTTGAGGTAGTCGTGAAGAAGGTTATGTAGATGTTCTCTGATAAAGCCACTGGATGGCGAAACGTCTATAATAAAGATACCCAGATGTTGCACATGTGTCTAATTTTCATCTTGTCGGTATTGTAGACCATTCTTGTACAACTTGTCAGACACTGCAACATCATGGAATCTTCGTTCAGAGGACAACATTTACATAACCTTCTTCACGACTACCTCAACTACTACTACCACTAACCCAACTCTTGGGTATGACCTACTTCCACTGGGAAATTCCGCCTACCAGTGACAATGCCCTCGTCTGCTACCCGTCCCTATCCACTGACGCCTATATAAGCGCCAGCTTCCTTGCCTCTGCTCCAGAATCTCTTCAACTACGGTGCTCTTCACACCAACTCCAAGGCTGAGGGACTGATTACCTCAGCTTTTGTATATAGTTCTACTGTCTTCAAGTTATGTCCTAGAATCTGTATTGATAAAGCCACTGGATGGCGAAACGTCTACAATAAAGATACCCAGATGTTGCACGAAATAATGAGGCCAGGAAGAGCCCATGGTTCACCATAATGTGTAGAGAGGCCAAAACCAAGTGTGCTAGAGAATGGAAGAAGTATAAAAGGCAAAGGACTCAAGTAAAAAAGGAGAATAGTCGTAGAGACAGAAATGATTATGCTCAGGTAAGGAGGCCCAACGACAATACGAAAATGACATAGCAGCGAAAGCCAAATATGACCCGAAGCTGTTGTACAGCCACATCAAGAGGAAAACAATAGTCAAGGACCAGGTAATCAGGCTGAGGAAGGAAGGAGGGGAGAGCACAAGAAACAACAGAGAAGTATGTGAGGAGTTCAACATGAGATTCAAAGACGTATTCACAGAGGAGACAGAAGGAACGCCAGAAAGACGGAGAGGTGGGTACACTATCAAGTGTTGGACACAATACATACAACCAAGGTGGTGAAGAGGCTAAGCGAGCTAGATACCTCAAAGGCAATGGGGCCGGATAACATCTCTCCATGGGTCCTGAAAGAGGAGCAGAGGTGCTATGTGTACCACTAACAACAATCAACACATCTATGGAAACAGAGCGACTACGAGAGGTATGGAAGACAGCAAATGTAGTCCCAGTTTTTAAAAAAGGAGACAGACACGAAGCATTAAACTACAGACCAGTGGAGCAGTGTCACTGACATGTATAGTATGCAAAGTCATGGATAAGATTATCAGGAGAAAGGAATGAGCACCTATAAAGAAATGAGCTTATCAACGACAACCAGCAAGGTTTCAGGAATGGGAAATCCTGTGTCACAAACCTACTGGAGCTCTATGACAGGGTGACAGCAGTAAGACAAGAGAGAGAGGGGTGGGTAGACTGCATTTTCTTGGATGGTAAGAAGGCTTTTGACACAATTCCACACAAGAGATAGGTGCAAAAGATGGAAGACCAGGCAGATATAACAGGGAAGGCACTGCAATGGATCAGGGAATACCTGACGGGAAGCCATCAGCAAGTCATGATACTTGACTAGGTGTCAGAGTGGGCACCTGTAATGAGCGGGATTCCACAGGGGTCAGTCCGAGGACCATTGCTGTTTCTGGTATACGTGAACGACATAATGGAAGGAATACTCAGAAGTGTCCCTGTCTGCAGACAATGTGAAGTTAATGAGAATTCAATCGGAGGAGAACCAGGCAGGACTACAAAGGAATCTGGACAGGCTGCAGGAATGATCCAGAAACTAACTCCTAGAGTTCACCTCCAACTGCAAAGTTATGAAGACTGGGGAAGGGCAAAGAAGACTGCAGACAGAGTACAGTCTAGGGTCCCAGAGCCTACAAACCTCACTCAAGGAAAAGGATCTTCAGGTGAGTATAATACCGAGCATATTTACTAAAGCATACATCAACCAAATAACTGCTGCAGCATATGGGCGCCTAGCAAACCTAAGAATAGCATTCCGACATCTCAGAAAGGAATCTTTCAGGACCCTGTACACCATGTACGTTAGGCCAATATTGGAGTATACAGCACCAGTTTGGAACATACACCTAGTCTAGCACGTAATAAAATTAGATAAAGTGCAATGGTTTGCAACGAGACTCGTCCCGGAGCTAAGGAGCATGTCCTATGAGGAGAAGTTAAGGGAAATCGACCTGACGACACTGGAGGACAGGAGAGACAGGGGGATATAACGACATATAAAATATTGAGAGGAATCGACAAGGTGGACACAGATGGGACACAGCAACAAGGGGTCACAATTGGAAGTTAAAGACTCAGATGAGTCAAAGAGAAATTAGGAAATATTTCTTTAGTCATAGAGTCGTCAGAAAGTGGAATAGTCTGGCAAGTGATGTAGTGAAGGCAAGAACCATACATAGTTTTAAGACGAGGTATGAAAAAGCTTATGGAGCAGGGAGAGAGAGGACCTAGTAGCGATCAGTGAAGAGGCGGGGCCAGGAGCTATGTCTCAACCCCTGCAACCACAAATAGATGAATATACACACACACACATGCGCGCACACACACAAAGCACGCACACACATTCACACACATGCACACACAAGCAATGGAGCTGCAATGGAGGCAACTAAATCGAATCAGGGGATACATAGGGATATGCAGTGGGATGGTTGAATGTGCGTGGATGTGGTGCAGATGATAAGAAAGAGACGATTGCTGATGTTATGAATGAAAAGAAGTTGGATGTCCTGGCCCTAAGCGAAACAAAGCTGAAGGGGGTAGGCGAGTTTCAGTGTTGAGAAATAAATGGGATTAAGTCAGGAGTATCTGAGAGAGTTAGAGCTAAGGAAGGGGTAGCAATAATGTTGAAAGATCAGTTATGGAAGGAGAAGAGGGAATATAAATGTATAAATTCAAGGATTATGTGGATCAAAATAAGGGTCGGATGCGAAAAGTGGGTCATAATAAGCGTGTATGCACCTGGAGAAGAGAGGAGTGTAGAGGAGAGAGAGAGATTTTGGGAGTTGTTAAGCAAATGTATAGGAACTTTTGAACCAAGTGAGAGGGTAATTGTGGTAGGGGACCTAAATGCTAAAGTAGGAGAAACATTTAGAGAGGGTGTGGTAGGTAAGTTTGGGGTGCCAGGTGTAAATGATAATGGGAGCCCTTTAATTGAACTTTGTATAGAAAGGAGTTTAGTTATAGGCAATACATATTTTAAGAAAAAGAGGATAAATAAGAATACAAGATATGATGTAGGGTGTAATAACAGTAGTTTGTTGGACTACATATTGGTAGATAAAAAAACTGTTGAGCAGACTTCAGGATGTACATGTTTATAGAGGGGCCACAGATATATCAGATCACTTTTTAGTTGTAGCTACAGTGAGAGTAAAAGGTAGATGGGATACAAGGAAAATAGAAGCAACAAGTAAGAGATGTGAAGGTTTATAAACTAAAAGAGGCAGTTAGGGTAAGATATAAACAACTATTGGAGGATAGATGGGCTAGTGAGAGTATAGGCAACAGGGTTGAAGATGTATGGGGTAGGTTTAAGAATGTAGAGTTAGTGTGCTCAGCAGAAGTTTGTGGTTATAGGAAAGTGGGTGCGGGAGGGAAGAAGAGCGATTGGTGGAATGATGATGTAAAGAGAGTAGTAAGGGAGAAAAAGTTATCATATGAGAGGTTTTTACAAAGTAGAAGTGATGCAAGGAGGGAAGAGTATATGGAGAGAAAAAGAGAGGTTAAGAGAGTGGTGAAGCAATGTAAAAAGAGAACAAATGAGAGAGTGGGTGAGATGTTATCAACGAATTTTGTTGAAAATAAGAAAAAAGTTTTGGAGTGAGATTAATAAGTTGAGGAAGCCTAGGGAACAAATGGATTTGACAGTTAAAAATAGGAGAGGAGACTTATTAAATGGAGAGTTAGAGGTATCGGGAAGATGGAGGGAATATTTTGAGGAAATGTTGATGAAGATAGGAAAGCTGTGATTTCGTGTATAGGGCAAGGATTAATAACATCTTGTAGGAGTGAAGAAGAGCCAGTTGTGAGTGTGGGGGAAGTGTAGACAGCCTGACTGTCTGCATAGACAGCCCATGCTGTCTGCCAGCTGAGTTCATATTTCGCGCCATGCTAGTTTCCATAGTTTCTGCCAGAGGGCAAGCCTGTAGGCATACCCATGTGAGTCTGCCTCACCCCTGCCTCTCCCTCACTTGGCGCCCAGACAACACTCAGAGAACAGGCCTACTCCTCTCCCTCTCGCAAGGCATGGCCCACCTGGGCCATGGCCACAGACACGCAGCCTGTGTACTCACACCTTTATACAAATTAAGTAAGAAGCCTCCGAAGCCTTATCATTACATACGCTCTCCAAAACGCCAAAAAACACATCGTTATAAATGGTGCCAGCGGTGCCTCGCAGCTGATGTGTTTGCCCGCGAGGGGAGGAAGAGGAATGAAGTTATCTACCACTTCATCAGTCTCTACAAGAAGCATCCGTCTCTCAACGAGTTATCCTGATGTCGTGTCTGCAAATCTCAGCATCCAGACACAGGTACAAGCAGGATTCAGGCCGAAATTTGTCTAATTCTCCGAGAAATGGCGTCACTGACTTCACGCCACAGCGTCCCATGCTGTTTCTCAGTCACGTGCTCAGCCTTGCCAGCACGTTCTGCTGTTGTTCAGCTCAGCACTGCTATTTCAGCACTTCAGATGTGAGTTTGTGGTGATTTCAGCGTCTAGTGTGAGTGTTCCTCTCTGAGTTTGTGGGTAGGTGGGAACGGCCGGGTTCCTCGCCTCTCACCCAGACACTCACGCTCGCCTCCACTCACCACTCACTCCCTCTATGCTGTTTTCTGTGAATTCCCTTGTGAATTCTTGCCAGAGCTGTGTATCCGAGTGTCGAAGCCACTCGAAGCCACGTGTGACCAAGCCACGTGGGATGATCACCAAGCCACGTGATCAGCAAGCCACGTGGGTTAAGCCAGACCTCCCAAGCCACGCTGTGGTCTGAGCCCACATCAACCCATGACGTCACCATGATGCTGCTGACGTCACGATGCTGCCGACTCCACGACGTCACTCCACTGATGTCACTTCGCGATGTCACCCCATGACATCCATCATCATGTCACACCAGAACGTCACCTCGCGACGTCACCCACGATGTTGCCTGACGTTCCTCGCGACGTCTACTGACGTCACTCGCGATGTCACGCCTGATATTACCCATATGTCCCGAGTGCTGTAGTTTCACCGTGTGCATTTTATTTTCATTATTGTCGAGAAGTTTGAGAGAAGATATAAGTTGAGTGTTCATTAATTATTTGTCTCAGTCAGTGTTCTCACATGTTTGTGTATTACTTAGTGACGATTTTTATACAGAAAAGCGTCATTTGCTAGTAAGCTATGTTGTACCACATGTGCAGTATGTGTGCAGTTTCTCGTGTGTCCTATGTAGCACCTGTGTGTTACTTTGTCACCCAGTGTGTGACCAGCGCCCCGCGCGCTTGACAGCTGACCTTTGTCAGTCCAAGCGTCAGTTACAAGCGTTCGAGCGCCTTGTACAGAAAGCTCTTATTGTTCGCCGCTCGTAGATGCCTTTGCTGAATCGTACCCGTGACGATTCTCCCATTGAGACCGTTCCACTTCACCTCCAAGACCGTCAGTCCAGTTATTGCAGATGACCAGTCTGGGGACGCTTACACTGCCCTCTGCTGTAACTTCTACTGTCGAGAGATGTCACTAGCCAAGCCGCAGTTAAGCCTGTTGGCAGGCGACTGTCAGCCTCGTGGCACAGCTTCAGTGAGCAGCCTGCACAAAGTTGATGTCACTTTGACTGCTAGCCCACTCACTGCAGTATGGTGTATGCTGTTACGACCTCCAGATGTTTCGCCGAGTCGTCCCTGTCACGACTCGCTCCACACTCGTAAGCAGCGACAGTACCAGTCGAGGAATGTCCTCCTGAGTCGCTTGCCAGTCCTGTCCTGTTGCGACTACTGACGACGCTGCTTCACCTCCCAGAGGAGACCATAAACTGTTACGTCACAGCTCAGCCACAGCTGTCTCCCGTGTTGCAGTATGTATCCAGACGCAGGAAGGCGTGCAGTGCTGCATCGACGCTCACTGCCTTAGACCACGAAGCACATAGACCACGAAGCACATCGTTTTTTTCTTCACTCTCTGGAGGAAGTTTTTTTTTCTATGTCCATATGTTTATGTATATATGTATTTTTCTTACGTGTTCTGTGACCTGTTCTTGCGAGAGAGAGACCCGAGTTTTTTTTAATGCCATTCATTTTTGGGTCGACCATGGGTAGCGTGACCGAGCGATGTAGACAGACTGACTGTCTGCATAGACAGCCCATGCTGTCTGCCAGCTAAGTTCATATTTCGCGCCATGCTAGTTTCCATAGTTTCTGCCAGAGGGCAAGCCTGTAGGCATACCCATGTGAGTCTGCCTTACCCCTGCCTCTCCCTCACTTGGCGCCCAGACAACACTCAGAGAACAGGCCTACTCCTCTCCCTCTCGCAAGGCATGGCCCACCTGGGCCATGGCCACAGACACGCAGCCTGTGTACTCGCACCTTTATAAAAATAAAGTAAGAAGCCTCCGAAGCCTTATCATTACATACCCGCTCTCCAAAACGCCAAAAAACACATCGTTATAGAAGTTCGTGGGGCAGTGGGTAAAATAAAAGAGGGTAAGGCAGCTGGGATTGATGGGATAAAGATAGAAATGTTAAAAGCAGGTGGAGATATAGGTTTGGAGTGGTTGGTGCTATTATTTAATAAATGTATGGAAGAGGGTAAGGTACCTAGGGTTTGGCAGAGAGCGTGCATAGTTCCTTTGTATAAAGGCAAAGGGGACAAAAGAGAGTTCAAAAATTATAGGGGAATAAGTCTGTTGAGTATATCTGGTAAAGTGTATGGTAGCGTTATTATTAAAAGAATTAAGAGCAAGACAGAGTAGGATAGCAGATGAACAAGGAGGTTTTAGTAAACGTAGGGGGTGTGTAGACCAAGTGTTTACAGTGAAACATATAACTGAACAGTATTTAGATAAGGGTAAAAAGGATTTTGTGGCATTTATGGATTTGGAAAAGGCATATGACAGGGTGGATAGGGGGGCAATGTGGCAGATGTTGAAGGTGTATGGAATAGGAGGTAGGTTACTGAAAGCAGTGAAGAATTTATATGAGGATAGTGAGGCTCAGGTTAGAGTATGTAGGAGAGAGAGTGAGATTATTTCCCAGTAAAAGTAGGCCTTAGACAAGGATGTGATGATGTCACCATGGCTGCTCAATATATTTATAGATGGGGTTGTAAGAGAAGTGAATGCTGTATGTCGGGACGCCATACGTAACATGGCCGAGCTGTCAGTAGTAGTTCAGTAGTAGTAATTGTATCTTACCAACTGTTAGTGAGTCACAAGCCTTTCACATGATCACTGTCCGTTACTAGTCTTTCTGCTGACCTAAGCTATGTCAGAGGTCACCCTTTGAATGTCATGAGCGTCTCTCACTCACTAGCCTCAATTCAAGTCAGAATAGCAGAGAGTAGACAGCAAAGGCGACAGCTCTGAGTGTTCTCCCATTATTACCACTAATATAAGTTACCAACCAAGCTGCATTTGTGTTATTACCAAATCCATTCAAGAATCCCACACATCATGAAAGCAATAGGAGATGACATGACCCAGCTGGCAAATTTTCTGAGAACAGGGGGTTTGCAAGAGGAAGAAACTGGCCAGTGAAAGTGATTTTCAAGGCAGAATAGGATCAAAACAGGATCCTGCAGGAGAAAGCAAGACTAAGGGACATGTCGACGTACCGGAGGGTGTATCTCGACAGCAACAGAACACAAGAAGGCAGAAACTGAAAGAGAGGGTACAAAGACGAAAGGAGGAAAGAGAGGTGAAGATGGAGATGAACAGGAGAACCCAGACTCATGAGGAAGTTCAAATAGAACCTCCCTCACAACCACCTATAGAAGCCCCCCAACCAGGACAACCCCAATGCAACCAAACATTCTAACCCAAAACACACATGCCATACCCAATGCCCCCACCCACCTCACTACAAACTCCACCTTCACAGCAACCACCCATAGTTCCTCATCATTTCTCCCGCTTCTCCAACCCCAGACATAATAGCACTCACAGAAACGAAACTCACCAGGGTACCTGGAGTATACCTGGAGAGAGTTCCAGGGGTCAACGCCCCTGTGGCCCGGTCTGTGACCAGGCCTCATGTTGGATCAGAGCCTGATGAACCAGGCTGTTACTGCTGGCCGCACGCAGTCCAACGTACGAACCACAGCCTGGATGGTCAGGTACCGACTTTAGGTGCCTGTCCAGTGCCTGCTTGAAGACAGCCAGGGGTTTGTTAGTAATCCCCCTGATGTATGCTGGGAGGCAGTTGAACAGTCTTGGGCCCCTGACACTTATTGTGTTGTCTCTCAACGTGCTAGTGGCACCCCTGCTTTTCATTGGGGGGATGTTACATCGCCTGCCAAGTCTTTTGCTTTCGTAGGGAGTGACTCGTGTGCAAGTTTGGTACTAATCCCTCGAGAATTTTCCATGTGTATATAATAATGTATCTCTCCCGCCTGCATTCTAGGGATTACAGGTTTAGGAACTTCAAGCGTTCCCACCCGGATATCTAATCCTCAGGAAAGATAGAGGGAGCAGAGGGGAAGGAGGAGTTGCACTGCTCATTAAAAACCAGTGGGGATTTGAGGAAATGGAAGGAATGGATGGAATGGGCGAAAGGGACTACATAGTAGGAACAATTCAGTCCGAGGGCCATAAGGTGGTAATTGCAGTAATGTACAACCCGCCACAGAACTGCAGGAGGCCAAGAGAAGAATACGAGAGCAACAGAGCAATGGTAGACACACTAGCCGAGGTGACCAGAAGTGCTCACATGGGGAGACCAAAGTCACTAGTTATGGTTGATTTCAATCACAAGGAGATTGACTGGAAAATCCTGGAGACCCATGGAGGTCCCGAAACATGGCGAGCCATGATGGATGTGGTACTGGAAAACCTCATGCATCAATATGTTAAGAGACACTACCAGAGAGAGAGGTGAGGATGATCCAGCAAGACTGGACCTAGTATTCACCTTGAGCAGTTCGGACATCGACGATATCACGTACGAAAGGCCCCTTGGAGCTAGCGATCATGTGGTTCTGTGCTTTGATTACACAGCTGAGCTACAAGTGGAGAGGGTAGCAGGAATAGGATGGGAAAACCAAACTACAAAAGAAGGGGAGACTACACAGGCATGAGGAACTTCCTGCAAGATGTTCAGTGGGAGAGAGAATTAGCAGGAAAACCAGTAAAAGAAATGATGGACTATGTGACAACAAAATGCAAGGAGACAGAGGAGAGGGAAACAGAAATAATGGGAGGACCAAATGAGTCCTTGGTTCACCCAAAGGTGTAAGGAGGTAAAAACTAAGTGCACTAGAGAATGGGAAATGTATAAAAGACAAAGGACCCAGGAAAATAAAGAGATAAGCTGAAGAGCCAGAAATGAATATGCAGACAAGAAGGGAGGCTCAGCGACAATACGAAAATGACATAGCATCGAAAGTCAAGTCTGACCCAAAGCTGTTGTATAGCTACATCAAGAGGAAAACAAAAGTCAAGGACCAGGTAATCAGGCTGAGGAAGGAAGGTTTGGAGTTCACAAGAAACGACCAAGAGGTATGTGAGGAGCTCAACATGAGATTTAAAGAAGTATTTACAGTGGAGACAGGAAGGACTCCAGAAATTCAGAATAGGGAGGTACACCAACAATTGCTGGATGAAATACACACAGCCAAGGAAGAAGTGAAGAAGCTGCTATGTGAACTTGATAACTCAAAGGCAGTGGGACCAGCCATCTCTCCATGGGTCCTTAGAGAGGGAGCAGAGATGCTGTGTGTGCCATTAACAAAAATCTTCAACACATCCATTGAAACTGGGCAACTACTTGAGGTATGGAAGATGGCAAATGCAGTCCCAATTTTTAATTAAGAAAGGAGACAGACACGAGGCATTAAACTACAGACCTGTGTCACTGACGTGTATAGTATGCAAAGTCATGGAGATCATCAGGAGGAGAGTGGTTGAACACCTAGAAAGACAAACTTATAAACAACAACCAGCAAGGTTTCAGGGAAGGAAAATCCTGTGTCACAAACCTACTGGAGTTTCACGACAAGGTAACATAAGTAAGACACGAGAGAGAGAGAGAGGGGTGGATAGACTGCATTTTCTTGGACTGCAAGAATGCCTTCGACACAGTTCCTCACAAAAGATTAATGCAAAAGCTAGAGGATCAGGCACACACAACAGGAAAGGCACTGCAATGGATCAGAGAATATCTGACAGGGAGGCGAGTCATGGTACGTGACGAGGTGTCATAGTGGGCGCCTGTGACGAGCGGGGTTCTGCAGGGGTCAGTCCTAGGACTTGTGCTGTTTTTGGTATATGTGAATGACAAAAACGGAAGGGATACTCAGAAGTGTCCCTGTTTGCAGATGATGTAAAGTTAATGAGGAGAATTAAATCGGGCGAGGATCAGGCAGGACTACAAAGAGACCTGGACAGGCTACAAGCCTGGTCCAGCAACTGGCTCCTTGAATTTAACCCCACCAACTGCAAAGTCATGAAGATCGGGGAAGGGCAAAGAAGACCGCAGCAGAGTATAGTCGGGTTGTGGTTCGTACGTTTTGTTGCGTGCGGCCAACACTAACAGCCTGGTTCATCAGGCCCTGATCCACCATGATGCCTGGTCACAGACCGGGCCGCTGGGGCGTTGACCCCTGAAACCCTCTCCAGGTATACCATACACGTCCAGCCCATATTGGAGTATGCAGCACCAGTTTGGAATCCACACCTGGTCAAGCACGTCAAGAAATTAGAGAAAGTGCAAAGGTTTGCGACAAGACTAGTCCCAGAGCTAAGGGGATTGTCCTACGAAGAAAGGTTAATGGAAATCGGCCTGACGACACTGTAGGACAGGAGGGTCAGGGAAGATATGATAATGACATATAAAATACCGCGAGGAATTGACAAGGTGGACAAAGACAGGATGTTCCAGAGATGGGACACAGAAACAAGGGGTCACACTTGGAAGTTGAAGACTCCTATGAGTCAAAGGGATGTTAGGAAGTATTTCTTCAGTCACAGAGTTGTCAGGAAGAGGAATATCCTAGAAAGTGACGTAGTGGAGGCAGGAACTATACATAGTTTTAAGACGAGGTTTGATAAAGCTCATGGAGCAGGGAGAGAGAGGACCTAGTAGCAATCAGTGAAGAGGCGGGGCCAGGAGCAGTGAATCGACCCTGCAACCACAAATAGGCGAATACACGCGCACACACGCGCGCACGCACACACACGCGCGCACGCACACACACACACACACACACACACACACACACACACACGCACGCACGCACACGCAATCTACCCACCCCTCTTTTGCCTTATTGCTGTCACCCTGTCGTAGAATTCCAGTAGGTTTGTGACACAGGATTTCCCGTCCCTGAAACCGTGTTGGCCGTCGTTGATAAGCTCATTCCTTTCTAGGTGCACCTAGAAAGGAATGAGCTTATCAACGACGGCCAACACGTTTCAGGGACGAAATCCTGTGTACAAACCTACTGAATTCTACGACAGGGTGACAGCAATAAGGCAAGAGAGAGAGGGGTGGGTAGATTGCATATTCTTGGATTGTAAGAAGGCGTTTGACACAGTTCCACACAAGAGATTAGTGCAGAAGCTGGAGGACCAGGCAGGGGTAACAGGGAAGGCACTACATTGGATCAGGGAATACCTGTCAGAAAGACAGCAGCGAGTCATGGTACGTGGCGAGGTGTCAGAGTGGGCGCCAGTGACGAGCGGGGTTCCACAGGGGTCAGTCCTGGGACCAGTGCTGTTTCTGGTATTTGTGAACAACATGACGGAAGGAATAGACTCCGAAGTGTCCCTGTTTGCAGATGATGTGAAGTTGATGAGAAGAATTCAATCGGACGAGGACCAGGCAGAACTACAAAGGGATCTGGACAGGCTGCAAGCCTGGTCCAGCAACTGGCTCCTGGAATTCAACCCCACCAAGTGCAAAGTCATGAAGATTGGGGAAGGGCAAAAAAGACCGCAGACGGAGTACAGCCTAGGGGGCCAGAGACTGCAAACCTCAATCAAGGAAAAAGATCTTATCTTGGGGTGAGTATAACACCAGGAACATCTCCTGAGGCGCACATCAACCAAATAACTGCTGCAGCATATGGGCGCCTAGCAAAACTAAGAACAGCATTCCGACATCTTAATAAAGAATCGTTCAGGACCCTGTACACTGTGTACGTTAGGCCCATACTGGAGTATGCAGCACCAGTTTGGAACCCACACTTAGCCAAGCATGTGAAGAAGCTCGAGAAAGTGCAAAGGTTTGCAACAAGACTAGTCCCGGAGCTAAGGGGTATGTCCTACGAGGGGAGGTTAAGGGAAATCGACCTGACGACACTGGAGGATAGGAGAAATAGGGGGGACATGATAACAACATACAAGATACTGAGAGGAATTGACAAAGTGGACAGAGACAGAATGTTCTAGAGATGGGACACAACAACAAGGGGACAGTTGGAAGTTGAAGACTCAGATGAATCACAGAGATGTTAGGAAGTATTTCTTCAGTCACAGAGTTGTCGGGAAGTGGAATAGTTTAGGAAGCGATGTAGTGGAGGCAGGCTCTATACATAGCTTTAAGCAGAGGTATGATAAAGCTCATGGCGCAGGGAGAGTGACCCAGTAGCGGCCAGTGAAGAGGCGGGGCCAGGAGCTTTGACTCGACCCCTGCAACCACAACTAGGTGAGTACACACACACACACACGCTTCAATGAAGCATACTACCTAAACTGTATACATGTCACAGAAAGGCATGAATTACAAACACGTTCAGAACTTGCACTGGCATCATCGTCCTCATTCTACATAGCTGACATAGTCTAGGTACGTGTAATATTATAGAATGAGCAGTGAAACACTACTACCGACTCTGCATCCACAAACTTCCTCAATCTTGATCACTCAGCTGAAAGGTATTTTTACACACACTATATCTCTGATACAGATTACAAGTAACAATAAACGTGTCACCTCAAATCTATATTAGTAGTCTGCCTTTGGGATCCCTTTGTCTCTTGAGCCGCATTTATGAGAACGGCGCCTTAAACTGGTTTACCGAGATCCAGGTTTTCGACACAGTACCAATTTACATTAATATATAACCACCAACTTATAAACAAATTGCTGTGCGACGAGCTACCAAGTTACTGTGAGTTACCATATTCTTACAATAACTGGCAACTGTTCACTCAGCAGTAAGATACGAGACAATTTGCAGCTTATCACTAAGTAACTACAATATTCCACATGACTCGCGAAATCGTAATGATACGATTGCAAACAAACCATACCACGGGTGGGGTTAGAACCCGCGATCAGAGTCTCAAAACTCCAGAAGCTAGCTGGCCCAGTGGCTAACATGACGGTCTGGAGTTTTGAGAGACTGATCGTGGGTTCTAACCCCACCCGTGGTATGGTTTATTCCACATGTACGTGAAAAGTACCTGGAGACGGTCCCACGGGGGTCATCGCCCGCGGCCCCGTCCCAAACCAGGTCTCTCGGTTGATGGCCTGATCAACCAAACTGTTGGTGCTTACGGCACGGAGTTCAACATAGGCACCATAGCCCGTTAACAGGAAAGTGACGATGAATTTATCAAGTTCCCGTTTGAATACAGATTTGAGTCTGTATTCAAGAAGAATGTTGCACTGTCTGCCAAGACTTGTTTTAGTAAAAAGTGATCACGGTGTACGGATTCGGTATACAGTTCGAGGGACTTCAAGCGTCCTCGGTAATTTAGGTACTTGACTGAATTTGTACAAGGAAATCTTACAAACTTTACTTATAGTATTTAGTATACACTTATCTTTAACTTCTTTTGCGTTATTAATAGTTCTTAGTCTTGTAAGCCCGAGGATGATCCTGGGAACCATTAACAAATATAAGCATTATAATGCCGGCTCAGTAGTTATAAAGTTTAGACCTACGATACCTCCTTCAAGGAGTTACTGAGCGCGTCCTCATGAGTTAAGACACAGAATGCTGCCTCTTAACAAGCACAAACACCAACAATCAGCAGGTACAGAGTAAGAAACTGCCAGGACGCGGTACCCATGTCGAATAGATGGGTATGAAGTGTCTCATATCTGGTCCCTTACCCACCACCATCCCTTAGCATGCGGATGCACTTGCTTCTGTCCCACCCTTCCTCTCCCGCGCCCCGCCCCGCCCAGCATCCTGCTGGGTGCACTTGTTTCTGCCCGACAGAACCACGTACCCTGCTAGATTTAACTTGTTCCTGTCCAACCTAACCAAGACTTGGAAATAATTATGTCAGCTGACCTTTCTTTCAAAGAACACAATAAGACAAAGGTCACGACAGCCAGGAGGATGACGGGGTGGGTAATGAGAACCTTCAAAACAAGAGAAATAATGCCAGTGGTGACACTTTTCAAATTGCTAGTGCTCCCTTATTTGAAATATTGTTTAGTGTTGACGGCCCCGTTTAGGGCAGGAGAAATATCAGAGATGGAACAAATACAGAGATCGTTTACTGCCCGCATAGACCCTTGAAGTCTTAAATATGTACTCACTGGAGCGGAGGAGAGATACATGATAATATACACCTAGAAAGTACTCGAGGGCCTGGTCCCAAATATGCACATTGCCATAAGAACATACTGGAGCGCGAGATATGGGAGGAGGTGCAAAATAAACCCAGTGAAAGGTAGGGGTGCGGTGATCTACCTCCTCAAACACCTTAGTGAAAAAAGTTAGTAAATTCGTAAGACAGGAACGCCCCTTAGTAAAACCGTGTCGAGATTCATTAATCAATTTATGCTTTTCAAGATGGCTACGAATTGCCTCGGCAATTATTGATTCCATAAATTTACCAACTATGGAGGTAAGGCTTATTGGTCTATAGTTCGAAGTTAAGGACCTGTCACCTGTCAGGCTGTGATGGATATGTGGGGCAGCGGGCCTCCAGCAGCAACAGCCTGGTTGACCAGGCAAGCACCAGACGAGCCTGGCCCATGGCCGGGCTCAGAGAGTAGATACTCTCGAAACTCTTCAAAGGTATATCAAAGGTAAGGTATACCTGCCTTGTAAATAGGTATTACATTTGCCATTTTCCACTTGTCTGGCACTATGCCAGTTTGTAGTGATATATTGAAAAGATTTGCCAAAGGTTTGCTAAGTTCCTCTTTACATTCCTTTAAAACTCTTGCAAACAGTTCATCAGGGCCTGGGGATTTGTTAGGTTTTAATTTCTCTATTTGTCTAAGGACCATGTCACTAGTTACCCCAATCGTGCATAGTTTATTATCGTCCTGTTCTACATAATTTATTATTTCTGGAATTTCGCTAGTATCTTCCTGAGTAAAAACTGAGAGAAAGTATTGAAAATTTCACACATATCCTTATCACTATCAGTGATCTGAGCTGAGTTACTTTTAAGTGGGCCTATTTTGTCCCTAATCTTACTTCTGTATACCTGAAAGAACCCTTTTGGGTTAATCTTCGAATCCCTTGCGACCTTAGATTCATAATCCCTTTTTGCTTTTCTTATTCCTTTTTTATTTCTATCTATAACTGAAAATATTTATTTCTTATTTGCCCTTCCCCTTTTTTGATACGCCTATATATGCCTCTCTTTTGCCAATGAGATGTTTTAATCTATTGTTCATCCATTTAGGATCATTTTTGTTAGATCTAATTTCCCTACTCGGAACAAAAGTTGTCTGGGCAGCTAGAACTACGCTCTGAAAAACATCATATTGGCAACCAAAACCACCTACCTGACTCATAGTCAGGTCATCCCAATTTAGCCCACCTAGGTAATTTCTCAACCCCATGAAGTCGGCTAAGCGAAAGTCTGGAACAGAGACTTGACTGCAGTTATTTGGGTAATTCCATGATATATTGAAGCTAAGTGATTTGTGATCTTACTGCACTTCGTTCCTGTCCCGCCCATCCATAGACCCTGCTGAGCTGTACCTGTTAAAGACACCCCTACCCTGTAATCTGCTTGGTTGTACCTGCTAATGACACCCCCTACCCCTTAACCTGAGGGGGCTGTACCTGCTAATGACACCCCTACCCCATAACCTGAGGGGCTGTACCTGCTAATGACACCCCTACCCCTTAACCTGAAGGGCTGTACCTGCTAATGACACCCCTACCCCATAAACTGAGGGGCTGTACCTGCTAATGACACCTCTACCTTTTAACCTAAGGGGCTGTACCTGCTAATGACACCCCTATCCATTAACCTGAGGGGCTGTACCTGCTAATGACACCTCTACCCCTTAACCTGAGGGGCTGTACCTGCCAATGACACCCCTACCCATTAACCTGAGGGGTTGTACCTGCTAATGACACCCCTACCCCATAACCTGAGGGGTTGTACCTGCTAATGACACCCCTATCCCTTAACCTGAGGGGCTATACCTGCTAATGACACCTGTACCCCTTAACCTGAGGGGCTATACCTGCTAATGACACCTGTACCCCTTAACCTGAGGGGCTGTACCTGCTAATGACACCCTTACCCCTTAACTTGAGAGGCTGTACCTGCTAATGACACCCCTACCCCTTAACCTGATGGGCTGTACCTGCTAATGACACCCCTACCCCTTAACCTGAGGGATTGTACCTGCATGACACCCCTACCCATTAACCTGAGGGATTGTACCTGCATGACACCCATATCCCTTAACCTGAGGGGCTGTACCTGCTAATGACACTCCTACCCCATAATGTGAGGGGGTTGTACCTGCTAATGACACCCCTACCCCGTAACCTGAGGAGTTGTACCTGCTAATGACACCCCTACCCTGTAACCTGCTGGGTTGTACCTGCTAATGACACCCCTACCCCGTAACCTGCTGGATTGTATCTGCTAATGAAACCCCCCTACCCCGTGTAAACTGAGGGGTTGTACCTACTGACACCCCCTACTCCGTAACCTGCTGGGCTATACCATCAGTGATCCGTGTTACCTTGCACTTGTTGCTGCCCCGCACAACATACCCTGCTCCACCACCACCTCCCAGTATCACTGCATCATGACTCGCTGAGACCTCTCCTTCATGCAGCACGCCACCTCTAAACTGAGGCGTTTATATGGGAGGTGACACAGAAGGAGAGAGAGACATAAATAATGCCAGACACGAGGGAGGCAGAGTGCCAGTATTTCCCTCCTACTCCCACCATTAGGCCCCACTTTCCCGCGGTACAAGGGCACCACCTGCTGTTGCTGGTGTTGGCGTGGCTGTCACCACCACCAGCAGGTGGTGGTGACAGCTCCCTGAGCTGTCACCAAGGCCGTCAGCAACCCTTGCTTGCACCAAGAGTGGCACTCGTGCAGACTTGCAAGTTTGCTGGTTATGATCACCCACTGCTTTGTAACACTTGTCGCGGCCATTTTTTTTATAAATTACTTATACGTTTTTGAATACACGTTTTGATAGGTTTATGTAACTTAACTTAAAGAAAATAATATACGAGTTATAGGAAACTAAGACACTGACGCTGGAAACTTTGTAAGAAAATTAAGGTATTACTGAAACGAAACTTCTGAAGTTGGTGAACCATTAATGTAATACTTGACAATATCCTTGGCACACTACTGAAGTTTCTCACTTCAGACTGAAACATCGCTTACTGTATGAAACATCGCTTACTGTATGAAACATCGCTTACTGTATGAAACATCGCTTACTGTATGAAACACACTGTGTGATTTATAGTATTATATTCATTGAGCACTAAACCCGTAGAGGTTATAACCTCCTAGGAAATGATGGCAATCAGATTCGATCCAAGAGGATGGATCCAATTCCTTGGATCCAGAGCCCCTCACTGGCGTCAAGGCACGGAATTGTCATGGAAACAAAGGCAGTTCTTGCTCCCACTGTAACTGTCATCTACAATAAGGTAGCAGCACACTACTGATGTATCTAATTTTAATAAAAAGCTGATATTGGAGAGAGAGAGCTGGCTGCGGGGGCATCTGTTGGAGAGTGTGTGTGAGGCTGGCTGCGGGGGCGTCTGTTGGAGAGTGTGTGTGAGGCTGGCTGCGGGGGCGTCTGTTGGAGAGTGTGTGTGAGGCTGGCTGCGGGGGCGTCTGTTGGAGAGTGTGTGTGAGGCTGGCTGCGGAGGCGTCTGTTGGAGTGTGTGTGTGAGGCTGGCTGCGGGGGCGTCTGTTGGAGTGTGTGTGTGAGGCTGGCTGCGGGGGCGTCTGTTGGAGAGTGTGTGTGAGGCTGGCTGCGGGGGCGTCTGTTGGAGAGTGTGTGAGGCTGGCTGCGGGGGCGTCTGTTGGAGTGTGTGTGTGAGGCTGGCTGCGGGGGCGTCTGTTGGAGAGTGTGTGTGAGGCTGGCTGCGGAGGCGTCTGTTGGAGTGTGTGTGTGAGGCTGGCTGCGGGGGCGTCTGTTGGAGTGTGTGTGTGAGGCTGGCTGCGGGGCGTCTGTTGGAGTGTGTGTGTGAGGCTGGCTGCGGGGGCGTCTGTTGGAGAGTGTGTGTGAGGCTGGCTGCGGGGGCGTCTGTTGGAGAGTGTGTGTGAGGCTGGCTGCGGGGGCGACTGTTGGAGATGTGTGTGAGGCTGGCTGCGGGGCGTCTGTTGGAGAGTGTGTGTGAGGCTGGCTGCGGGGCGTCTGTTGGAGTGTGTGTGTGAGGCTGGCTGCGGGGCGTCTGTTGGAGAGTGTGTGTGAGGCTGGCTGCGGGGGCGTCTGTTGGAGAGTGTGTGTGATGCTGGCTGCGGGGCGTCTGTTGGAGTGTGTGTGTGAGGCTGGCTGCGGAGGCGTCTGTTGGAGTGTGTGTGTGTGAGGCTGGCTGCGGGGCGTCTGTTGGAGTGTGTGTGAGGCTGGCTGCGGGGAGTCTGTTGGAGTGTGTGAGGCTGGCTGCGGAAGCGTCTGTTGGAGGTGTGTGTGAGGCTGGCTGCGGGGACGTCTGTTGGAGAGTGTGTGTGAGGCTGGCTGCGGGGGCGTCTGTTGGAGTGTGTGTGGCTGGCTGCGGGGACGTCTGTTGGAGAGTGTGTGGAGGCTGGCTGCGGGGCGTCTGTTGGAGTGTATGTGGCTGGCTGCGGGGGCGTCTGTTGGAGTGTGTGTGAGAGGCTGGCTGCGGGGCGTCTGTTGGAGAGTGTGTGTGAGGATGGCTGCGGGGGCGTCTGTTGGATAGCGTGTGTGAGGCTGGCTGCGGGGGCGTCTGTTGGAGAGCGTGTGTGAGGCTGACTGCGGGGGCGTCTGTTGGAGAGTGTGTGAGGCTGGCTGCGGGGGCGTCTGTTGGAGGTGTGTTTGAGGCTGGCTGCGGGGGCGTCTGTTGAGAGTGTGTGAGGCTGGCTGCGGGGCGTCTGTTGGAGAGTGTGTGTGAGGCTGGCTGCGGGGGCGTCTGTTGGAGAGTGTGTGAGAGGCTGGCCCATGGCCGGGCTCAGAGAGTAGATAAACTCTCGAAACTCTTCAAAGGTATATCAAAGGTAAGGTATGAGGCTGGCTGCGGGGGCGTCTGTTGGAGAGTGTGTGTGAAGCTGGCTGCAGGGGCGTCTGTTGGAGAGCGTGTGTGTGAGGCTGGCTGCGGGGGCGTCTGTTGGAGTGTGTGTGGCTGGCTGCGGGGACGTCTGTTGGAGAGTGTGTGTGAGGCTGGCTGCGGGGGCGTCTGTTGGAGTGTGTGTGTGAGGCTGGCTGCGGAGGCGTCTGTTGGATAGCGTGTGTGTGAGGCTGGCTGCGGGGGCGTCTGTTGGAGAGCGTGTGTGAGGCTGACTGCGGGGGCGTCTGTTGGAGAGTGTGTGTGTGAGGCTGGCTGCGGGGGCGTCTGTTGGAGAGTGTGTTTGAGGCTGGCTGCGGGGGCGTCTGTTGGAGAGTGTGTGTGAGGCTGGCTGCGGGGGCGTCTGTTGGAGAGTGTGTGTGAGGCTGGCTGCGGGGGCGTCTGTTGGAGTGTGTGTGAGGCTGACTGCGGGGATGTTGTTGGAGAGTGTGTGAAAGGCTGGCTGCGGGGGTGTTTGTTGGAGAGAGGGTGAGAGGCTGGCTGCGGGGGTGTTTGTTGGAGATAGGGTGAGAGGCTGGCTGCGGGGGTGTTTTTCGAGAAGGTGAGAGGTTGGCTGCGGGGGTGTTTGTTGGAAAGTGTGAGAGGCTGGCTGATGGGGCGTTTATTGGAGTGTGAGAGGCTGTCTGCTGGGGCGTTTGTTGGAGAATGTGTGAGAGGCTGGCTGATGGGGCGTTTGTTGGAGAATGTGTGAGAGGCTGGCTGATGGGGCGTTTGTTGGAGAATGTGTGAGAGGCTGGGTGCTGGGGCGTTTGCTAGAGTGAGAGGGGCTGACTGCTGGGGCGTTTGCTGGAGTGTGAGAGGCTGACTGCTAAGGCGTTTGCTGGAGTGTGAGGGCTGGCTGCTGGGGTGTTTGTTGGAGAGAGGGTGAGGGCTGGCTACTTTGGCGTTTTCTGGAGTGTGAGAGGCTGGCTGCGGGGGTGTTTGTTGGAGAGAGGATGACGGCTGGTTGCTGGGGCGCTTGCTGGAGTGTGAGAGGTTGGCTGCCGGGGCGTTTGCTGGAATTTGAGAGGCTGACTGCAGGAGCGCTTGTTGGAGACAGGGTGAGGGCTGGCTGCGGGGGCGTTTGTTGGAGTGTGAGAGGCTGGCTGCTGGGACGTTTACTATTGGCAAAGCTTAGGAGAAAAAAACGAGTCCAAATAAGGTGAGAGGCGCAGTTGTCCGCCCACAGATTATCAGAATCTTACGTCAAAACAAGCATGTGCCTGCGAGGCTTATCCCCCATCCTCCTCACTCTTCAAAAGTCGCACATTGATTACGATCGCAGTCCACTTTAAGTAGTGAAAATTTATTTAGGTTCTTTCAGGAAGCGAAGGCTGGCAGCACTATCAACTTGCTCTTAGTACCAGCATATCAGTGCTCTGTCTATTATTATTATTATTATTATTATTATTATTATTATTGTAATTATTAAGTTGCATAGGCTGGGTTCAAGGAAGGGCGGGGTAACTCCACATTCTGTTTATCGGTTTTTTTTTATCTGATATAGACAGGGATATAAATCATAGCACTATATCATCGTTTGCTGATGATACTAGATCTCTTAGTGAATCTTCAAGCTGATATAAATGAAGACTTCCGGTGGGTCTCAGGCAACAATATAATGTTCAATTACATGTTTCAGTTGTTCCAGTATGGATTTGAGGAAATAGAGAGAAACGGAGTACCTGACAAACTCGAATAATTCAAGAGAACGAAAAGTTTATTGTTGAAGACTTGGGAGTGAAGTCAGAGGATCTCACATTGAAGGATCAAAAAATGGTTCTATCACTACCACAATGAAAATGATAAGATGAATAAGAAGAACGTTCAAAACAAGAGATGCTGAGCCAATGATATATACTCCTCACTTGTTCTCTCCAGCCTTCAAGGCATGAGAGACTGCAGAGGTGTAGAGCCACAATCGTATAAAAGCAAGACGATGCAAATGTACCCACAATAAAAAAAAAAAGCAGGGACGAGACGAGTACATTGAGAACCCGATAAGTGTAAGAGGTCACCCCTTTCGCATAAAAGGGAAATTACCAACACACTGATGGCTGTCTTCAAGAGGAAGCTTGATATGTTCCTCAAATCACTTCATGCTAAATCGGGCCGTGGCGTAAAGTTGGACTATGCGGTCAGCATTAACAGCCTAGTCCCCTCAGGCCAACAACCAGGAAGCTGGGTCTGGGATCAGGCCACACTACTGCAATCATTCTCCTAAATACCCACACTACTGCCCTCATTCTTCCCATTACCCACACTACAGCCTTCATTCTTCCCATTACCCACACTATTGCCCTCATTCTTGCCACTACCCACACTACTGCCCTCATTCTTGTTACTACCCACACCACTGCCCTCATTCTTGTTATTTACCCACACTATTGCCCTCATTCTTGCCACTACCCACACTACTGCCCTCATTCTTGCCATTACCCACACTATTGCCCTCATTCTTACCACTACCCACACTACTGCCCTCATTCTTGCCACTACCCACACTATTGCCCTCATTCTTGTCACTACCCACACCACTGCCCTCATTCTTGCCATTACCCATACTATTGCCCTCCTTCTTGCCACTACCCACACCACTGCCCTCATTCTTGTTATTTACCGACACTATTGCCCTCATTCTTGCCACTACCCACACTACTGCCCTCATTCTTGCCACTACCCACACTACTGCCCTCATTCTTGCCACTACCCACACTACTGCCCTCATTCTTGCCACTACCCACACTATTGCCCTCATTCTTGTCACTACCCACACCACTGCCCTCATTCGTGCCATTACCCATACTATTGCCCTCCTTCTTGCCACTACCCACACCACTGCCCTCATTCTTGTCATTTACCCACACCACTGCCCTCATTCTTGTCACTACCCACACCACTGCCCTCATTATTGCCATTACCCACACCACTGCCCTCATTCTTGTCATTTACCCACACAATACATAACTTCTGTACATTTCACAACATTCAAAATAAGTAAACATTCAAAATGAGTAAACAAAAACAGTCTGCAAAGAACAGACTGTGATTGAGGTAGAATTTGAATAATTAACAAAGTTTGGCAGACAGCACGTACCGAAAATACCACTTGTCCCTCACTCCCCAAATCCGTCAAAAATACGCAGCAACAATGAATATACATTAGGTTCGTGCTTCAGCACACACACACTTTAACTTTGATAGTGGAGAAGACTTCAATACTACGTAACCTGCGCCATGAGGGAGTGTGCTGTGAACTGTATCCTCCTCACTCATGTTTGTGATGGTGACCCATGGTGTGTCCCCACTTAAGTTAGTGATAGTGGAGATGTCTCCGTTCATATTAGGAAGAGTGGATGCCTCCACGCATCTTAGGAATAGTATGGGATAAACCCGACGTGTGAAGCCAGTTTTTGTACTCTCCCACTACTACTATTCACTTTACAATACACATTTGTAACTTTCACTCATGCGTTCCATATTACACAATCCATCGTCTTACTACCTCACTGAAGGTACTTAGCCGGGCATAAAGCTCAAAAATAAGATTCCATCACACAATAAATTACTCGTTCCTGTTAAAGCGGGTAAGTTACCCAAAGAAATTACCCTGAAGAAAAATGTAGAATATAACTCTGGTATATCTGTGTCTAGCATTAGAAATAATGTTAGGAGAAAAATAAATAATCAATGTAAACATCATAGGAATTCCTTTAGAAGCCTGAGTAGATCGCTCACTATAACACTAAAGTAGATAAACATGTCGACGGAGCAACTTGCAATGTGGAGACTGACTGATGTAGTAGCCAGGTTTAGGCTTGATTACAAGTACCTACGGTAGTTAGGCAGACACACAGATGATCAAACTAAATGCAAAGTAAGTGGTCAGTCCTACGGTCATTATCTTGAAGACTGTGTGCTTCATTGTCCACTTAATAAAGAATACAGAGATAAACAGTATTATACTCTACACTGTCTACAGTATGTGATATGTCAAAGTATCTTATTAATGAAAATAAGATACCAGACATATTAGGAAGATATCCTAAATTTTGTTGCAACAGGTTAACTGTAGATATAAATTAGATGTTAAACCCTTTTGGTGCAAGATCTAGTCCTTTGTGTAACTATAGAATCGAATGTGCACCCCTTGTTCATAGGATGAATATGGGGTGCAGAATAAAGTAGGCGCTTCGGCGGCAAAATTTAATCTACTCTTACAATCTCAGTCTTTCTAACCTTAAGTCTCACGTGAGATCACTCCACACTAAATCAATGAATGCGACAATTAAGGCAGTGCTTGCTTCTTGCCGCGCCTACACCATGGCACCAACGATACCACTCAAGACGTTGACATGTAAAAAAAACGCATCAAGTGATTTTTCCTGACGAATACTATAAGATCATCATAACAAAATTCAATACAAGCAAAAGCTGTACTTTGGGTGATTTGCGTCCTTTACCTGGCTCTCGCCTGTTGCAGAGCCAGATGCCTGTAGCTCATATACTGACAGGAGAGAGAAATAAACTAGTCTGCCAGCAATCCCTGAATATCTAAATTTACACCCAGCCATAAGCCAGGCCAGAGGTACAGTGCTTTACGCCGCTTGGCTTCATATCAACCTGTCCTCCTACGTAAAACGTATTCTTATAAACAATTTAGAGAACACGGGAAAGGCAACGTCGGCACTTTGAGCACACTCAGGGTTTTTTCAGCGTTCTGCCTCATACCGTCTTCCCTACGATATTCTAACTAAACAAATATATTCTGAAGTATCTGACCAGTATGTTTTCTTTTCTTTTAAATAACAACGACTGGATAAATACGGAGCAGGCACTTTATGGAAGTAAAGGTCACACAACGAACGTTAAATGTATTGGTGAACGTGCTTCTTCAATTATCCATACCTTTGATATACCTCGGTGGGATACGGCCGGTGCGTTGAAAGAAGACCTTTGATATACGTACCTTTAATGAGTTTTGAGTCTTGCTACTCCCGAAACAAGTCCATGGGCCAGGCTCGTCTGGTGTTTGCCTGGTCAACCAGGCTGTTGTTGATGGAGGCCCGCTGCCCTACATATCCATCACAGACTGGTTGATATGGCACCTGGTGAAAATACTTGTCCAGCTTTCTCTTGAAGACGTCTACATTTGTTCTAGCAGTGCTTCTGATATCTTCTGGTAAGATGTTGAAAAATCTGGGGCCACTAATGTTGATACAGTTTTCCCTTATTGTGCCCACCGCACCCCTGCTCCTCACTGGGTTTATTTTGCACTTCCTCCCATATTTTTTGCTCCAGTATGTTATAACAGTGTGCAGATTTGGTACCAGGCCCTTGAGTACTTTCCAGGTATATATATCATCATGTGTGTCTCTGTCTGTCTCTGTCTGTCTGTCTCTGTCTGTCTGTCTCTGTCTGTCTCTCTCTCTCTCTCTCTCTCTCTCTGTCTCTCTCTCTCTCTCTCTCTCTCTCTCTCTCTCTCTCTCTCTCTCTCTCTCTCCTCCGCTCCAGTGAGTACATGTTCAAGACTTTAAGGCATTCCCAATAATTTAAATGTTTTACTAGGTCTATGTGGGCCGTAAACGATCTCTGTATTTGTTCCAGCTCTGTTATTTCTCCTGCCTTGAACGGGGCCGTCAACACTGAGCAATATTCTAAACGAGAGAGCACTAGCGATTACTTCCCTTGTTTTGAAGGTTCTCATTACCCACCCCGTCATCCTCCTGACTGTCGTGATCTTCGTCAGCTGACTTAATTATTCCCAAGTCTTTCACGTGTTCCTTTCGTTCTATTTGATGATCCTCTTGAGATCTGTATATAGTGTTCCTTTTGAGTTCTTCATTCTTTCCATACCTAAGCAGTTTGAACCTATCACCATTGAACATCATGTTGTTCTCCACTGCCCACTAGAAAAAACTGTTTATATCTTTCTTCCGTTGTCTTATTAGGCATACAGTGTTTTGGAAGACTGCCTCCCATCGTCCAGGTTACGTCGATGGGCCACAATAATTAATATACTCCACCTGTGGAAGTCATGGGAAAAGCGAAATGTAACACGAAAAAGAAACCAAGAAACTTACCAATGCTTTTGTTTCCTGGGTGGTCGGCGGGGGCGCTTCTATCTGTCGCAGTGATGAAGTCGGCGAGGTGGTTGAAGGAGTGGATTGTAGGCCATCCTGCAGCAGGGAGAGGCTAGAGGTTAGTTACCTGTACCAGTCATCCTGACTACCCTTCTAAAATGTACTATCCTGCCTCCAACCACTCCCTTTCTGACTAACACTCAGTGGTTGCTCTACCATCCTGCCTCCACCTACTACTTTCCTAATTCTTACACTCTGTGGTTGTTCCACCATCCTGCCTCCACCCACTACTTTCCTAAGTCTTGCACTCAGTGGATGCTCCACCATCCTGCCTCCACCCACTACTTTCCCAAGTCTTGCGCTCAGTGGTTGCTCCACCATCCTGCCTCCACCCACTACTTTCCCAAGTCTTGCGCTCAGTGGTTGCTCCACCATCCTGCCTCCACCCACTACTTTCCCAAGTTTTGCACTCAGTGGTTGCTCCACCATCCTGCCTCCACCTACTACTTTCCCAAGTCTTGCACTCAGGCTTCCAGAGGTAGGTTCACATTGCTCTGCCCACACTGAGGCTCAAGCAGCCTTGGAAGAAGTGGTTATCCTGGTCTAGCTATCATAAAAGAACTCTGTAACTGGATAAGTCTACTTTACAATATTAGAAACAAGAGGTACACCTGTATTAAGGCTGGGTTACCCTTAATATTAATGTACTATTGAAAAAGCTATTTTGTTAATGAAATTAATTAAAATCAAATTAATTTTCTATTTATAATAATACTATTTTTTTAACAATACCTGTGGTGCGTTGCGTAACTAAATAACAGATCTTACAAGCCTACACTTATAAATAACCTTAATAAAAAGCAAACTGTGTCAAGACTGCAAGTTCTATCTCAAAAATTCTCTTATATAATTACTCACTACCAGGATTGAGATTTCAGTGTCGGTAACTACCACTGCCTTGTTTGTGTCATGCTTTTAATATAGTGTTGTTTTAAGTAGTTGCTATACATTAACACTGTGTGTGGATGTTTTAAACAGCTTCACTGTGTGTACTCACCTACTGAAGCTGTCTCAACTACTCTACTCCATAAATCTAATACATAATGTATATTAAAATATTCATACACTGTGCTAAATTTAAAACATTTATCAATTGTGCATAAGCCGAGCCGGGGGGTCGGGGTCGGGGGTCGGGGGTCGGGGGTCGGGGGTCAAGGGTCTGGGGTCTGGGGTTGGGGGTCGGGGAAAGGAAACACTACTCGGAAAGAGTAAGACTCATCATTATTTTTGACAAGGTGAGAATCAGTGCAGATGTTTCCTCATAATAAGAAGGCAGTGTCTGACTCTGGCCTCTTGTCACTACACGTTCAGCGTCCATGTCTCCTCACACGCTAGTGTTTAATTCCACATTATAAGCATTTATTTCCATCATTCAATATAACTTTGAATAATTACATATTTCTGAAAATTAGATAATTTTTAGACTACAGCTGAATCTAACGAAACAGCATTGTCCAAGTGTCCTAATATGAACTCATCAAAATCGTGTATAATTACTAAAAAATAATTAAAAAAAAAACTATCACTTTTGTGAGAAGTAAAAGTGTAAACTATAACACGAGATCAGAATAGCAAAACGATACTGATACTGTAAACTATATTGGTGTAACCTGGATTTCTCACAATTGTCGCAATGCACTCAGCATTATTATACCCAGAATTACAGTAATGCACTCAGCATTACTGTATCCACCATTACAGTAATGAACTCAGTATTATGGTACCCAGAATTACAGTAATGCACTCAGCATTACTGTATCCACCATTACAGTAATGAACTCAGTATTATGGTACCCAGCATTACAGTAATGCACTCAGCAGTTTTAAAATATGGCTTTTTTTATATAAAAAATGCTTAACATAATAGATCTCTCTTGTTTTTACTTCCTTAGTCTTTTTTTCTAGGCGCTAAGATACCTTGTGGAGTACAGGTTTTGATTCAAGATTCAGAACGTAGTTGATAGCTCTTCATAACACTATAGGAAGAAAACAAGCGATATAGTGGTAATATAATTATTGACTACAGCTCTGAAAAAACGCAATAAAAATACGGTATAGAAGAGAACAAAAGAAAAAGCACTTAATGAACAGTAACATTTGATACGTCTTAAGACACTGTATCATCGGTTTTCTGGGTGAACTTTCTAGTTGCATTGCGAGATTGTGACACTGTCAAAAAGTTTACATATGCCAGTAGACTTCTATCAATACAAGTCACTTGGCAAGCAGACACGGTTATATACACCCAAAGGTATGTGATCTCGTGTATATATATATATGCCAAGTATTTTTTGTTCTTATTTTAGGGATTAAAGCATCTTTAGTGTGGAGTATATATGCAGCCTGCAGACTTAATGATTGCCACCTGCAGCTGGTGTTGCAGGTGGTAATTTTCAGCAGCTTGTCTTACAGGTAGCAACAAGCCACCATCTGCTTCCTTTTGTGTGCCCTTGAGGTCAGGCATCTTCTGGCAACCTTCAGATGTGATTTTGTATCATTTATCTTCTGAAGTTGCATCGAATACCTACTCCTGAAGACCCTCGATGCAGTCTGCCTTCTTCCAGTTATCTGAAAGAATGAAGCTTCGGGCCAGTGGACTGGTAACAGCAACAGTCTGTTTGATCACGCATTCAACAAGGAAGCTTGGCCACAGACAAAGCTACGAGGGTAGAAGAACTCATGAAACTGGTCACAGGAATGTTTGCTCTCTGGCCTTCAACGAAAATTTCTTCCACTATCTTAAAATCCGAGACTCTCAGGTTTAGTTGGAATCGAAACTCTTCCGCTCTGACTATTTATCCTTTTACTGTCCTTAATTGATGTCTTTATGCATTTCAAACACCATATCAATTCTTTGTCTCCTACTTGTTTTTCCTCAGACCAATAGATAGTACAATCACTTTACCCTAGTTTTATCACCGCTCACTCTCTTAAGCAATTATTTCATCACAAAAGTGTTACATTTGGTGTTAATGAACATTTTTCTTAAAACATGTGAGTAAGGCAGCTTTGTTTCTCTTGCGATTATTCTTGGCTACTTGGCCCTCGACCTCAAAATGCACACATTTACCTGAAACCCATACAAGGCAGCCACTAAAGTCAACGAGGTTAAATTTAAGACATGCTTCACACTTTTCTAATTCTATTTCAATTAAATACCTAAGACAATGTGGTACACATTGCAGGCGTTTGATGTGTATTTATTGTGCCAATACGTAATATCAAACCTCAATATTCTCGTAAACGCCCAAGAGAAGTTTCTTTATGGGTTATTCAGTTACTATTATGACACTCATCGAAGAGAGGTCTTACAAAGATATACATATGTATTGAGATCTGTTAATAGGTATTTCTACAGTATGTACAGATCAACGGCACTGTGATGAAGACAGGGTGCAGTATATATACTGCCTCTCTTGATGCTCCTTTGTCTGATGGTGAAAATTTAGTAGCGTTGGATTCTGAGATGTGTGTACTTTTTAAAAAGTGTAAAGTATGTTAAACGTAAAATAAAAAGTAAAAAGAGATTAAAACTGGTGTACAAATACCTGTGATTAACCTGTGACCGTTTCGAGGGCTCTTTTATCATCCCCATCCATTTTCAAGTGAAGTCTAAGCTTCCAGGTTAAAGCAGGATGTTTGTGATAGCGACCCTCTGGCCCATATAGCTATCACAATCAGGCTTTGCCACTTATAGAAGGAAGCTGTCTAGCTTCTTGGGAATTTCTATCGTAGTTCCGGCAGTATTTTCTGATATCTGCTGGTAATATGTTGAAAAGTCCTGGAGCATGGATGCTGACACAGTGGTCTCTAACTGTACTCATGGCCTCTCTGCTCCACACATTCTCGCACATTTTCCATTGTATTAAGTTATTTTAGCAGTATGCAGATCAGTAAATCAGGTCCTCAAGTACCTGTCATGTGTATATCATTGGACAAAAAGTCTTGCCATACAATCGATGCCTTGTAGTTGAAAATGTTTTTTATAATAAAAGTAAATAGTTATGTCCTGCTGTCACATATTTTAAAAATCTAGTGGTCTAGATTTTTCTGAAAAACAACAACAACACGATAAACTTTAGTCCATACGTACTGTACTGATGATTATAATGTGAGGTTTCGCCTCACGGGACTACTTAAACCTGTACTAAGACGCTGTCAATAGCATAACACTCCGTAGTGTATGCAGAGAAAACTTGACGGATCTTTAAGCGCCACAATTCCTTAGAGGTAACGGTACACATTGGTTATTGCGCTGGTCATTGATGAAGCTAACACTAATATTTTATAGCATTTTCCTCAACAAATTTTACAATGACATAAACAATACAACAATGTGCAAAATTATTTTGATAAACAATACTGTGTCATATATAGTCCTAAACGGTATTTAATACATACTGTAATACTCTTTTAGGTAAACAAGAAGTTTGAACAGCACACAGCACCAATCGGCTATATTTGTACTCTAAAAGTAACTAATTTAATTTAGTTCATAGTAATAAGATGTGTGTGAACAATGGCATGCGGCACTACTTGGCACAGACAAGTGCCCAGGTGCAACCCAACAAAGCACGTGAAGGTTCGGAGTCTGCTTTACTTCCTTTCTCCTCACTACACCTGGAGCTGTGATAAAGCCAACCGGGTCATCACATTCTCCACAGTTTATCAGTGTACGTAAACACAACATATTTTTAACCTATTTATGAAATGAACGGATTATAACTTGCAAAATATATTTATTATAAACGCAATATAAACACACAGATGGCGGTTCTATTTACAATGGTATTTAAATATAAATCAATTTACAAAAAATTGTTGACAAGAGGGTCCTGCCCCGACCCATTTGGCTACGACTTAATTGTAACAATATGCACATCATTAGCAGCAGCAACAGCACACACAGCGGGGTTAGTAGAAGCAAAACCACACGTCACAAATCAGAATCACGACAATACTACCAACGTCCCAGAGTGAACAGCTTAGGCTGGCTACCGCCCTGGGTGTGGGCAGTACTTTCGTGTTTCACATAGTTATACCTTCATTCTACCATATTTTACTGTGTTAGAGGCAAGTACTAACTCACCCTCACCTTGTACTTAACTGACTCACGTCTTTCCGTTGTGCAGGCTATTAATTAATAATAACACTAATTTATCATTTTAGTCAAAAAAATATAAAACCATAATAAACATTCACTTTGGTGGGGCCATTCTGTCAATTCAAGAAAACGATACAAACAATTTATTCATTCTAATCCATGCATTCCCTCCAAAAGAATTATTCTTCTATCATTCCAATTAATATTTCTAATCACAGTACCTCCTGATAAACAACAAAATCTAACAGGGACACGCAAACATAACATTGTTAGTTTTGTCGCCAGCATTCGTGGTAGGGAAAAGAGGTGTCATATTATACGATAATTTAATATTAATAAAAAACTGAATGGTTCACTAGCATTAAGTGAACCATTAAACTGAATGGTTCACTAGCACTCAGTGAACTATTCAGAGTGTGCACTACTAATAATGCAGTCACGTACAAAGGTCATAACACCGTGGCTGCAACAATGCCTAGCTAACCCACACACTGAAAAAGAAAACTAGATGACGTTTTGGTCCGTCCAGGATTCGCGACTTAATAATAATTCAGGAAAGACTCAAATGTCGTCAAGCTTCCATTTCCAGTTTGTAGATTAATTATAAACGTAATTATGCACAAAAATAACAGTTTCAATTGCTCCGGTGTCTATAATGTAATCAATGCAAGGCACGACTGCAGCAGCGACTGCTTACGTCGTGGACAATCTTTTCCTGTACCACCACTCAGTTACAAGTGCAAACATCATCTTCCGTCATCAAGGAGGCAAACACAGGATGGGTTTGGGGGTCAAGCCTGGTTATGAGGTCTCCAACACAGCGGCTTCCGCAACACGAACACATGCCAACCAAGGAGCACCACCACAAGAGAACATATTACGGCCTAATTGGAACAATTTGTCTGCGTGATTCGCCACATTGACCTGGTTTTTTAAGAGTGGAGCCAGTTAGTGCTGCGTTGGGACAACCGCTGTGCCGGCGACAGGGGTGAGAGAAATCTATCCGGTGACAGAGGCAACCAACATGGAGATTTAGATATGGTTGTCACGAAGCCAGAGATATAACTAGGTATATTTACCGTGAAATCGTCTAACGCCCCCAAAAAGCTCAGGATGTTCCAAAACTAAAAGAGAAAAAAAATAAGCAATGAATAAGCTTTCAAGTCCGTCCAAAAATCCGTCATTGATGACACGCCAATGTCGTCTAACCTACAAGAAGGATAGATTTCTCCTTGAAATGATATTCCGAAACTTCTTAATCTTAATCTATAAATTCTTCTCTGGGATTACTGAACTCTGAGAGAACCTATGTACCTTCAGCATTGACAATTTTCAATAACTTGGAATATAATTTAGGATGAATACACCTGACTTGTCATACCTTCATTAACTCAATTCTGTTAAACGGCATTAATTACCTTAACCCGCCTACCACTGTCAGTACAGGCGATGAAGGTCCCTCTGTGGTAGTGTGGTAAACAGTGCCATCCCAACTCTCAAGTTTTTCAAAATTTACAATTTTAATCTTTATAAAAAAAAATAACTTCTCGATATTTTAATCCGCAGGATTTTATCTATATTTCTTACAAAATTCAACTATCATTAGTGATTCTCTCCATAATTACTCTCACTGCTTTTCTTCGAATGTACGTAGACTCCCGCACGCACGCATGCACGCACACGCGCGCGCACGCATGCACGCACACGCGCGCGCACGCACACGCGCGCGCACGCACACATACACGCACATTCATTCAATCTCTCCCCCCCCCTATCTCTCTCATTCTCTCTCTCTCTCTCTCTCTCCAACATACAATAATTCATAAAGTCTCGCAGTCCGAAGAAATGTTTCAAATGTTTGTCACTGACAAGTGGAGCTCCTCTACATGTCCCCCCCCCACACACAGGTAACTTGCTCCAACTAATTAAGGTGTTGGTAGTGATCACGTGTTCTCCTCAGGCTATCTGCTTCTCTCTGGACAGGTAAGTAGACACACCTAAGTCACCTACAAAAAAAATGTTAGCAAAAACAAATAATAAAGGGAGGAATATCAGACAAAGTTAACTAAACTGTCACGTTTAAAATATTTAAAGAAAATATTGTCAAAATAATAGAAAAAAATAAATGATTATAATAGATCAATAACTAAATAAATGCTAACTCAACCCAAAGAAATGATGAAGTTTCTCCTATACACAAGAGTCGGATAAGGTAACTTTTACTGCTACTTAACAATAGCACACGAGGCTGGGTTATCACTGGTGCTCCTTGCCCAACTAGGACAACACGGAGCTATACTACAGCCACGGCCAAAGCTCATTTTTCCTAAGTATTAAATAGGGAAATGGACCTTGCCAAGGGCTGATCAAAAAAATAGAGACTTACTGACCTCCCTGCAGGAAATCGACGGCCCAGCGTCCACCAATCACACAATTCAGCTCACCTTGAACACGTTATGAATAAGAAAAACTTTAACTACTCGCAAAGGTAAATTTCCCATGCACCAATCAGTGAGTAATGGTTATAAACTGCAAATGACACTAGAATTATCAACAAAGTCATCTTAAACTTAGAGACCTTTTGCGATAATGATAATATTAACTGGGTAGAGAGAGAGAGTGAGTGAGTGAGTGAATGTGTGTGTGTGTGGGTGTGTGTGTGTGTGTGTGTGTGTAAATGATGTTTGTGAACGTGCTTGTGTGAGTAGCAACAAGGTTACTTACACATCTCAGTCATGACAGGAAGTGTCACTAACTGTCGGATATAAGCCATTTTAAATTGGATATTAGATGACAACAGTTTAAAATTCAACTATAGCAATCCCAGTGCAACTTTTCATTTCTGCGTAGGCAACTATAACATGAAGATACTATTAATTATATATTAATCAGACGATATGTTAACTGGTTCACCAGTTCACTCACACAGTGACACAGAAGTGCAATGGATTAAAAGATATAATGGATGTTGCAACCGGTGGAAATCAAATTAGACACACACACTAAATCCTATAATCTTGAAAAGTGGGAAATATCAGAGAGAGAGTGAGTGTGTGTGTGTGTGTGTGTGTGTGTGTGTGTGTGTGTGTGTGTGTGTGTGTGTGTGTGTGTGTGTGTGTGTTTCAATTCATCATAAAACAGACATTTCATCGCTAACCAATACCTTCACACCGGCAGAAGATATTGTTTTATTTTACTTAGATTTTGCCCAAAAACGTGAGTGTCTAGGAGCGCGTCACTGCTCCTCAGAGTGAACGTATCATCATGAAAGTAGAACACAGTTCAACTTCTTGTATGGTAGAAAGATGACATGGGCAATGTGAACCTTTACGTACAGACCAGGTGTCCGTCTGGAGCAGGGGTCGGCAAACTGCGGCCCGCAGCAACTTCAAATAGTTATAAATAGTAACTAATAAACCCTCATTTTTCAGTCACTTATTCGTTTAAATTTTATTCATTTATATTTATTAATAAGACTGATTTTTTTCTTTGGCCAGCAAAAAAATGTGTAAAGTATACGATGTGGCAGCCGTAGTGAACAGGTTGGAGACCCCTGCTCTAGAGCTTCATCAACTCTGTAAATATAGGCCTGTCCTACACACACTGTCTACGATACTTGTCGGCAAGTCTTCCCTTTCAAAATTCAATGAGCAGGTATTACAATCTTTACAATTACAGTACAGTTATCTAAAATTATCACCCCCCCCCTTTTTTTGTAAATTATCATTAGCTAATCTTGCATATTATTTTAAATATTGCCAGCCTTACTTGCAACTTGCTCAAAGTGTTCATATGTGTCGGAAGTATTAATTGTAGACTCTTGTAAGCTGCTACAGTCTAAGATATAGTGCCGGACAGTCTTGCACCAACTGTATCATTCAAAGTCACTTACAGTTAGTAATAATGGTGGAATTACCGACAAAATTTTAGGTAAATGGACAAAGATGCAACGTTTCTCTCTCCAGAAGCTTTGTCAAGCTGTTACCTGAAAAGCGAAACGTTGCCACAATAAAATGTCACATTAGTTGCATTTGTGTCATGTTACCTAACATCATTTTCAATTGCAATTATTTGATATTTTGTATTAAATTGTATTCGATTTAAAATTTACTAATGTAAAAATAAGTGTTAAATGTAAGAAATAATAATAAATACTTCACATTTGTATAAGTATTTAAAGAAGGCACAAAAATACCATTAGTTACATTTTTTTCCTCAGAGCCAAACAGATGGAGAACACGTACATAATATTTCCTACACTAAATCACAGTGCCTCACTTTTATTATGTAATTTAAGCAGATATAAGCCTGACAACAGTCAATTACAACTGCTTTTTTAATTTAAAAGTTCAATTACAATTACTAAAAAATGACATTAATTACATTCAGCTTCAATTACCGTTGCTCCAAGCCTGGTGCCCGTGAGTGTTTATCTTTCTCTCCACACACTTGACAATGTCTTTCCTCTCTTGGAGTTGCTACGTCAACCTGACACACATACACGTAACAATACACAACCCACACACAGGAGAAAGGAGCTTGTGACGACGTTTCGCTCCGACTTTGACCATTGTCTAGTCACACTAACCTAAACCTAACCTAACCAATCCCGGCCACCACACTTTTCATAAATATTTCATCTAACAGAATGCTACTGTAATGCTGTACAAATTAACTATTTACTAAAGTAATTTTCTCAGTTAACACACCTTTAGCTTGACTTCGTATTTACCCTTGTAAGTTGTTGCAAGGTTTCACCAAATGTGTAGCCTGTGTTACCCTCTTGTGTTGTTATTTCTGCAGCTTGTCGCCTGAAAAATACTGATACTGATTCTGAAAATACAATAGACTCCATCCTAGGTATCTTTACAACCTCTACAGATAATTGAAAACAACTAATTTAGTCTGTTATGATACCCAATCCTGAATTCTGACAAATTTTGGTTTGGCGAGTGGTGGTGGTGGTGACATGGTGAGATGATGTGGGTGGTGGTGGTGACAAGGCGAGATGATGTGGGTGGTGGTGGTGACATGGTGAGATGATGTGGGTGGTGGTGGTGACATGGTGAGATGATGTGGGTGGTGGTGGTGACAAGGTGACATGAGGAGGGTGGTGGTGGTGACGAGGTGAGATGATGTGGGTGGTGGTGGTGACATGGTGAGATGAGGAGGGTGGTGGTGGTGACATGGTGAGATGAGGAGGGTGGTGGTGGTGACAAGGCGAGATGATGTGGGTGGTGGTGGTGACATGGTGAGATGATGTGGGTGGTGGTGGTGACATGGTGAGATGATGTGGGTGGTGGTGGTGACAAGGTGACATGAGGAGGGTGGTGGTGGTGACGAGGTGAGATGATGTGGGTGGTGGTGGTGACATGGTGAGATGAGGAGGGTGGTGGTGGTGACATGGTGAGATGAGGAGGGTGGTGGTGGTGACATGGTGAGATGAGGAGGGTGGTGGTGGTGACAGGTGAGATGAGGAGGGTGGTGGTGGTGACATGGTGAGATGAGGAGGGTGGTGGTGGTGACAAGGTGAGATACAAGGACACGTCTGACACTCGGACACTGGTTTGACACTCGGTCCTGAAGGATGTTACACTGACCATTAACAAGGATGATGTCAGCACTACACAATATTGAACAACACAACAACAAAAGTTGAACTGAGTGTCGGAACGTTTATCTACACCACCAGCGCCTGCCACACCAGCGCCAGCCACACCACCAGCGCCAGCCACATCACCAGCGCCTGCCACACCACCAGCGCCAGCCACACCACCAGCGCCTGCCACACCACCAGCGCCTGCCACACCACCAGCGCCAGCCACACCACCAGCGCCTGCCACACCACCAGCGCCAGCCACACCACCAGCGCCTGCCACACCACCAGCGCCAGCCACACCACCAGCGCCAGCCACACCACCAGCGCCAGCCACACCACCAGCGCCTGCCACACCACCAGCGCCAGCCACACCACCAGCGCCAGCCACACCACCCACACACACGAGTTAACATCCCCCCACACACATGAGTTAACATCCCCCCCACACACACTAGTTAACATCCCCCCACACACACACGAGTTAACATCCCCCCACACACACACGAGTTAACATCCCCCCAACACACACACATGAGTTAACATCCCCCACACACACACACACACACACACACACACACACACACACGAGTTAAAATCCCCCACACACACACGAGTTAACATCCCCACACACACACGAGTTAACATCCCCCACACACACGAGTTAACATCCCCCACACACACGAGTTAACATCCCCCACACACACACAAGTTAACATCCCCCACACACACAGAGTTAACATCCCCACACACACACACGAGTTAACATCCCCACACACACACACACGAGTTAACATCACCCCACACACACACGAGTTAACATCACCCCACACACACACGAGTTAACATCCCCCACACACACAGGAGTTAACATCCCCCCACACACACACGAGTTAACATCCCCCACACACGAGTTAACATCATCCCCCCACACATGAGTTAACATCCCCCACACACGAGTTAACATCATCCCCCACACACACACGAGTTAACATCCCCCACACACGAGTTAACATCATCCCCACACACAAACGAGTTAACATCCCCCCACACACAAGTCAACTTCGCCTTCCCAATAAATGCTTCGGTACAACAGGTTTCGAATCAGCCTAGCACGACCCTCATCAATTATCTGAACACAAGATCAATGTCACAAAGCAGGGGGCTTGCATTTAATCCTAAGGGAAGCTTGTTGTTTCCTGTACAGTACAAAGTTCAACACCTTTCTATTTACTTAGTATAAGCATTTACAGATGATGGATATCAAAGTTCATAAATTCGATATTTAATTGATCAACTGAACACTTTGTTGTAAAAATGACCTTCAGTCACATTATCCGCTTTCGTTTACTTCAGGGATAATTATCCCCTCACACCGAATATGCGCATAATATATATATATATATATATATATATATATATATATATATATATATATATATATATATATATATATGTCGTGCCGATTAGGTAAAACTGGTCAATTACAAGAACTCATTTAAAATTTTCTCTATACGTTTAAAGATAGATTTTTTCATTTATGTTAATGTTAAAATTTATAATTTTGTACCAAGAGAAACTTTGAAAACTTACCTAACCTTATTATAACAAGCGCAATTTCATTTTGTCTAACCCAACTAAATATATTTTAGATACGTTTACAATAATTTAATAATAAACAAACACAATGAAATATATTTTTTTCGTTAGGTTCAGAATGATTTTTGCGAAATTATTACATACACAAATTTTCGCTTGTCTTATACGGCAAGAAGAGCGTTGCTATTTAAGCCAAAATCGCAAGTTTTACCTAATCGGCACGACATATCTTTGTATGTAGGATGCATATAATATATATATATATATATATATATATATATATATATATATATATATATATATATATATATATAGGAGGTAAAGTATATACAAAGATATATCGCAGCCAGGAGGATTCAAATCCACGTTGGCAGGTGTACACGAGTAGGGCTTACCTCCCATCCTGACGCCTTAAACCACTCTGGTATATATGCCAAAAACATTAGGTAGCCTGCTTGACTGTTAGCCCCGTTTCTTCCTAACAACTGCAGAAAACTACACACAGATAACACTTACAACCCATATTATCAAAATTTTTGAAAGAAATTTAAGAAGGAAGAGTCCTTAATGCATGAAATCACAATACATGCAGAGCTCAGGACAACATGGCTTTAAAGCAGGTCGCTCCATCCTCCTGAGATTGCTAGACCATTACGGTATGGTCTTTGATGCACTAGAAGATAAAATGTCGAGGTAGTATATACAGATTGTGCAAAAACACTTCGAAAAATGTTAAGATGTATTAGCACATAAAAAAAGTAGGCAGATGGATTTTTAATTTTCTAGTAAGTAGGATGCACAACAAAGTAGAATCAGAGGCTGCCATAGTGCAAAGGTGTTCCCCAAGGCACAGTACTCGCCCCAGTTCTCATTATATCGTATCCTACAGAGACAGGGACATAAGTGATAGCACGCCATCATCCTTTGCAGACGATACTAGAATACGCATGAGTGACATTCACTGAGGAGACAGCAACTCTCAAAGGGTCACAGAAAACAATATCATGTTCAACGAGGACAAGCTGCACTTACTCCGCTATGGAGAAACCGAAAAATTAAAAACTAGAACAGAGCAGAATAACTTTAACACTCAATAGAACAGAAGACGAATGTGAACGACTTAGGAATGATGTTAAAAGATCTTACATTGAAGGATCATGAAAGTGGTGCCATAACAAACAAGGAAATTGATAAGCGGCTTAACTAGAGCCTTCAAAATGTTGAGATACCGGGCTAATCATGACATTTTTAAATTTACTTTTTCTTTATAAAATGGAATATTACTGCACACTAACAGAACCTTTACTGCAAAATATTTCCCATGAAAAGCCGGAGTACAATGAGCACACTAATTTAAAGAGTTAACTCAATAAGTGTAAAGTGACCATGATTTTCAACACTCTTCATACAGGAGATGAATTACCAACAGCTGTATTCAAAGGGGAACTGCTAAATTTCTGATCAGCCGGGCTATGTTGCCTAAGTTAGACTGCTTGCGAATGTTTGATCAAGCCACCAACCAGGAGGCCTGGTCTGTGTGTTTGATCAAGCCACCAACCAGGAGGCCTAGTCTGTGTTTGATCAAGCCACCAACCATGAGGCCTAGTCTGTGTTTGATCAAGCCACCAACCATGAGGCCTGGTCTGTGAGTTTGATCAAGCCACCAACCAGGAGGCCTGGTCTGTGTGTTTGATCAAGCCACCAACCAGGAGGCCTAGTCTGAGTGGTTGATCAAGCCACCAACCAGGAGGCCTGGTCTGTGTGTTTGATCAAGCCACCAACCAGGAAGCCTGGTCTGTGTGTTTGATCAAGCCACCAACCAGGAGGCCTGGTCTGTGTGTTTGATCAAGCCACCAACCAGGAGGCCTGGTCTGTGTGTTTGATCAAGCCACCAACCAGGAGGCCTGGTCTGGGTGTTTGATCAAGCCACCAACCAAGAGGCCTGGTCTGAGTGGTTGATCAAGCCACCAACCAGGAGGCCTGGTCTGAGTGGTTGATCAAGCCACCAACCAGGAGGCCTGGTCTGTGTGTTTGATCAAGCCACCAACCAGGAGGCCTGGTCTGTGTGTTTGATCAAGCCACCAACCAGGAGGCCTGGTCTGAGTGGTTGATCAAGCCACCAACCAGGAGGCCTGGTCTGAGTAGTTGATCAAGCCACCAGCCAGGAGGCCTGGTCTGTGTGTTTGATCAAGCCACCAACCAGGAGGTCTGGTCTGGGTGTTTGATCAAGCCACCAACCTGGAGGCCTGGTCTGAGTAGTTGATCAAGCCACCAACCAGGAGGCCTGGTCTAAGTGTTTGATCAAGCCACCAACCAGGAGGCCTGGTCTGAGTGGTTGATCAAGCCACCAACCAGGAGGCCTGGTCTGAGTGGTTGATCAAGCCACCAACCAGGAGGCCTGGTCTGAGTGTTTGATCAAGCCACCAACCAGGAGGCCTGGTCTGAGTGTTTGATCAAGCCACCAACCAGGAGGCCTGGTCTGAGTGTTTGATCAAGCCACCAACCAGGAGGCCTGGTCTGAGTGTTTGATCAAGCCACCAACAAGGAGGCCTGGTCTGAGTGTTTGATCAAGCCACCAACCAGGAGGCCTGGTCTGAGTGTTTGATCAAGCCACCAACCAGGAGGCCTGGTCTGAGTGTTTGATCAAGCCACCAACCAGGAGGCCTGGTCTGAGTGTTTGATCAAGCCACCAACCAGGAGGCCTGGTCTGAGTGGTTGATCAAGCCACCAACCAGGAGGCCTGGTCTGAGTGGTTGATCAAGCCACCAACCAGGAGGCCTGGTCTGAGTGGTTGATCAAGCCACCAACCAGGAGGCCTGGTCTGAGTAGTTGATCAAGCAACAGCCAGGAGGCCTGGTCTGTGTGTTTGATCAAGCCACCAACCAGGAGGTCTGGTCTGGGTGTTTGATCAAGCCACCAACCTGGAGGCCTGGTCTGAGTAGTTGATCAAGCCACCAACCAGGAGGCCTGGTCTAAGTGTTTGATCAAGCCACCAACCAGGAGGCCTGGTCTGAGTAGTTGATCAAGCCACCAACCAGGAGGCCTGGTCTGGGTGTTTGATCAAGCCACCAACCAAGAGGCCTGGTCTGAGTGGTTGATCAAGCCACCAACCAGGAGGCCTGGTCTGAGTGGTTGATCAAGCCACCAACCAGGAGGCCTGGTCTGTGTGTTTGATCAAGCCACCAACCAGGAGGCCTGGTCTGAGTGGTTGATCAAGCCACCAACCAGGAGGCCTGGTCTGAGTAGTTGATCAAGCCACCAGCCAGGAGGCCTGGTCTGTGTGTTTGATCAAGCCACCAACCAGGAGGTCTGGTCTGGGTGTTTGATCAAGCCACCAACCTGGAGGCCTGGTCTGAGTAGTTGATCAAGCCACCAACCAGGAGGCCTGGTCTAAGTGTTTGATCAAGCCACCAACCAGGAGGCCTGGTCTGAGTGGTTGATCAAGCCACCAACCAGGAGGCCTGGTCTGAGTGGTTGATCAAGCCACCAACCAGGAGGCCTGGTCTGAGTGTTTGATCAAGCCACCAACCAGGAGGCCTGGTCTGAGTGTTTGATCAAGCCACCAACCAGGAGGCCTGGTCTGAGTGTTTGATCAAGCCACCAACCAGGAGGCCTGGTCTGAGTGTTTGATCAAGCCACCAACAAGGAGGCCTGGTCTGAGTGTTTGATCAAGCCACCAACCAGGAGGCCTGGTCTGAGTGTTTGATCAAGCCACCAACCAGGAGGCCTGGTCTGAGTGTTTGATCAAGCCACCAACCAGGAGGCCTGGTCTGAGTGTTTGATCAAGCCACCAACCAGGAGGCCTGGTCTGAGTGGTTGATCAAGCCACCAACCAGGAGGCCTGGTCTGAGTGGTTGATCAAGCCACCAACCAGGAGGCCTGGTCTGAGTGGTTGATCAAGCCACCAACCAGGAGGCCTGGTCTGAGTAGTTGATCAAGCCACCAGCCAGGAGGCCTGGTCTGTGTTTGATCAAGCCACCAACCAGGAGGTCTGGTCTGGGTGTTTGATCAAGCCACCAACCTGGAGGCCTGGTCTGAGTTGTTGATCAAGCCACCAACCAGGAGGCCTGGTCTTAGTGTTTGATCAAGCCACCAACCAGGAGGCCTGGTCTGAGTGGTTGATCAAGCCACCAACCAGGAGGCCTGGTCTGAGTGGTTGATCAAGCCACCAACCAGGAGGCCTGGTCTGAGTGTTTGATCAAGCCACCAACCAGGAGGCCTGGTCTGAGTGTTTGATCAAGCCACCAACCAGGAGGCCTGGTCTGAGTGTTTGATCAAGCCACCAACCAGGAGGCCTGGTCTGAGTGTTTGATCAAGCCACCAACAAGGAGGCCTGGTCTGAGTGTTTGATCAAGCCACCAACCAGGAGGCCTGGTCTGAGTGTTTGATCAAGCCACAAACCAGGAGGCCTGGTCTGAGTGTTTGATCAAGCCACCAACCAGGAGGCCTGGTCTGAGTGTTTGATCAAGCCACCAACCAGGAGGCCTGGTCTGAGTGGTTGATCAAGCCACCAACCAGGAGGCCTGGTCTGAGTGGTTGATCAAGCCACCAACCAGGAGGCCTGGTCTGAGTGGTTGATCAAGCCACCAACCAGGAGGCCTGGTCTGAGTGGTTGATCAAGCCACCAACCAGGAGGCCTGGTCTGAGTGGTTGATCAAGCCACCAACCAGGAGGCCTGGTCTGAGTGGTTGATCAAGCCACCAACCAGGAGGCCTGGTCTGAGTGGTTGATCAAGCCACCAACCAGGAGGCCTGGTCTGAGTGGTTGATCAAGCCACCAACCAGGAGGCCTGGTCTGAGTGGTTGATCAAGCCACCAACCAGGAAGCCTGGTCTGGGATCGGGCCGTGGGAGAAGAAAAAAGATGATCCCAGTAAACGTCTTAAGGTAACCATCTGGTAACCAATAACCCAAGATTTTACACTCAAGGAGGATTCCCGAACATCCCTTTCATTATGGACTTGTAAGACGGACGGGAAATCCTACAAGCTTCTAGTTCCAGTCAGCTCACACTTGCATATACTTTCCAGAGCGTTTCTCAAGTGGTTTTTCCTGTAACAATTCCAACCAATTAAGGTGGCCTGGTTTGAAACCGAGCCTCGGAGAAGTTTATTCCCGAACCATTAATCAGGAGTTATAACCTGCACGAGTCTCCCAACATCCTCACAGGAAACACGATTCATTATCTACGAGAGCGATCGATGAAGAAGAAGAAAAAAAGAAAAATGGAAGATAGTGATATCAAACACACTGGCTTCGTCTACTTGCTCGGGGGCACGGCTAAGATGTCACACTTTAACTAATTAGATGACTTAAATGGTTCGAGTAATTATAAAGAGCAATCAAACTTGTAAATGAAACTGTTGTAATTACAACTGCAATTTTTTCTGCAATCAAAATATATTGTATATTTGCTGGCAAAATTTGTAACAAGGGAGAAAAGGTATTTAAACAAGTGTTAATACATCCAATAAGCCTTAACCCAAACACTCACACACAATACTGTAATAAACAGTAATCAATAGTATAAAAAAACACATGGAGATAACACAGGAAGAATACTGTATATTTTATTTCATATGTTAGATGGTTGGCTGGCAGCCACAATCTTGGCTGTAGCCAGCAACACCGCCACACTCGACAGGCAGCAACACCGCCACACTCGACAGGCAGCAACACCGCCACACTCGACAGGCAGCAACACCGCCACACTCGACAGGCAGCAACACCGCCACACTCGACAGGCAGCAACACCGCCACACTCGACAGGCAGCAACACCGCCACACTCGACAGGCAGCAACACCGCCACACTCGACAGGCAGCAACACCGCCACACTCGACAGGCAGCAACACCGCCACACTCGACAATTATCATCAATTTCACCCTCACCAAACATACTTACCAGAGTCGAGCACAGCTCTAAATATGCCAACATTACACAACTCACCGCTCCCTCTAACCCACCTGAAAGTCACAGCCACCCTAACAAACCTGTTTTACCTAATGTCTCGACACTACGTCATATTTTTATAGTTACCAGTGTGTAGCCTGTCATTACAATAGATAGGTGCGTGTGCACGCGCTCATCAATACAAGTACAATATATGTGTAGCCAGTGACAGAGATCACACCCAACTATCATTTACACCGCTACACCCACTCATTAAGTGCCTCCAGACACAGGACGGATGCCTCGGGAACACGCTCAACCATTTTCGTCTGTGCCGCAAGGAGAAGTGTCCGCACAAGGAATATTACGATCATCATCAATCTAAATTTAATTAGTTCCCTTAAATTTACCACGAAGGTTGTGAAGAAAACAGAATCGACTCTGTTGTATTTTTAGGCTCAATGCCAATTTTATTCAGTATATTGTCCAGAAATAATAACACCACCACTGATGAATAAGACACATGTACAACACTTGAATATCTTTATTTACGAAACGTTTAGTCTGCAGAGCAGGCTTCTTTAGTCGAATACATAGGTGAATTATATACTGGAGACACTGGAAAAAATTGGGAAGTAATTTGTAATATTTTCAGTCCCTTACTTAGCCTTGACTGAAGGTAATCAAGGCTCTTCACCGAATTAAAAACCTTTAAAAATACCTCCCCACTGTGGTAATCTATAGATGTTTATAACTGTGAGAGGGTTTTGTAGGTATTTGGATTTAAATTTAGCTATTATATATTCTCCACTTCATCCAGTCTCTCTGCATGAGACAAGTAGCCTGCTGCCAGGCGAAACTTTACGGCAATTAAGATACCCAAGTGTTGCGCAAGTGGCTTGTTTATTAACTTACTGGCACTGTATACCACTAATTAAATGACACAATAAACAGAATATATTAAATATACTAGAAAATTAAAAACACTAATATACTTTCTAGAGATTCCATTTCATATTAACATTACAGGAATAAGAGAGATGATCTGACATGAATAACAATACAAAGGCTTATCCCCGAGGGTCGAGTTTAATGTTGAGAACCACTAATTACACCCTAACTAATTATTGGTAGTAACACCCACAATAGTTTGGTTAAAGGACACGTATGCAATTAATGAGAAATTTGTTAGGGAACGTTTCGCCTACCATGGGTTTTGTCAAGCCAATAAATACATTGTGACATGAACACAATGAGCCGACTTGTTGAATATATATATATATATATATATATATATATATATATAATCATTATTAACACATCGGCCGATTCCCAACAAGGCAGGGTGGCCCGAAAAAGAAAAACTTTCATCATTCACTCCATCACTGTCTTGCCAGAGGCGTGCTTACACTACAGTTATAAAACTGCAATATTAACACTCCTCCTTCAGAGTGCACGTCAAGTATTAAAAACCATTTGTCTCCATTCACTCCTATCAAATACGCTCACGCATGCTTGCTGAAAGTCCAAGCCCCTCGCACACAAAATCTCCTTTACCCCCTCCCTCCAACCTATCCTAGGCCGACCCCTACCCCACTTTCCCAACACTACAGATTTATACACTCTCAAAGTCATTCTATTTTGTTCCATCCTCTCTACATGTCTGTACCACGTCAACAACCCTTCCTCAGCCCTCTGGATAATAGTTTTGGTAATCCGCATCTCCTCCTAATTTCCAAACTATGAATTCTCTGCATTATATCTACACCACACATTGACCTCAGACATGACATCTCCATTGCCTCCAGCCTTCTCCTTGTTGCAACATTCACAACCCATGCTTCACACCCATATTAGAGTGTTGGTATAACTATACTCTCATACATTCCCCTCTTTGCTTCAACGGACAAAGTTCTTTGTCTCCACAGACTCCTAAGTGCTCCACTCACCCTTTTCCCATCATCAATTCTATGATTCACCTCATCCTTCATAGACCCATCTGCTGACACATCCACTCCCAAATATCTGAATACATTCACCTCCTCCATACTCTCTTCAATCTGATATACAATCTTTCATCACCTAATCTTTTTATCCTCATCACCTTACTCTTTCCTATATTCACTTTTTTCTTTTTACATACCCTAACTCATCAATTATCCTCTGCAACTTCTCTTTAGAATCTCCCAAAAGTGCAGTGTCATTAGCAAAGAGCAACTGTGACAACTCCCACTTTGTGTTAGATTCTTTATCTTTTAACCCCACACCTCTTGCCAAGACCCGCGCATTCACTTCTCTTACAACCCCATCTATAAATATATTGAACAACCATGGTGACATCACACCTCCTTATCTAAGGTCTACTTTTACAGGGAAATAATCTCCCTCTCTCCTACATACATACTCACTAACCTCGTAAAAACTCTTCACTGCTTTCAGTAACCTACCTCCTATTCCATACACCTGCAACATCTGCCACATTGTCCCCCTATCCACCCTGTCATACGCCTTTTCCAAATCCATAAATGCCACAGAAACCTCTTTATCCTTATCTAAATACTGTTCACCTATATGTTTCACTGTAAACACTTGGTCTACACACCCCCTACATTTCCTAAAGCCTCCTTGTTCATCTGCTATCCTACTCTCACTCTTATTCCTAATTCTTTCAATAATAACTCTACCATACACTTTACCAGGTATACTCAACAGACTTACTCCCCTATAATTTTTGCACTTTTTTTTTTTGTCCCCTTTGCCTTTATACAAAGGAACTATGCATGCTCTCTGCCAATCCCTAGATAGGTTACTCTCTTCCAAATATTTATTAAATATTAGCACCAACCACTCCAAAACTATATCCCCACCTGCTTTTAACAATTCTATCTTTATCCCATCAATGTTATTCCTCCTTGCCCTATACACGAAATTACAGCTTCCCTATCTTCATCATTTAACAATTCCGACATATATATATATATATATATATATATATATATATATATATATATATATATATATATATATATATATATATATGAGAGAGAGAGAGGTGGGAAGGAAGGAGGTAGGGAGGATGGAGGTAAGGGAGGAAGGAAGGAGGAAGGAGGTAGGGAGGAAGGAGGTAAGGAGGTAGGGAAGAAGGAAGGAGGTAAGGAGGGAGGGAGGAAGGAAGGAGGGAAGGAGGTAAGGAGGGAGGAAGGAAGGAGGTAAGGAGGAAGGAAGGAGGTAAGGAGGAAGGAAGGAGGTAAGGAGGGAGGGAGGAAGGAAGGAGGTAAGGAGGGAGGGAGGAAGGAAGGAGGTAAGGAGGGAGGGAGAAAGGAAGGAGGAAGGGAGGTAAGGAGGGAGGTAAGGAGGGAGGGGGAAGGAAGGAGGTAAGGAGGGAGGGAGAAAGGATGTAAGGAGGGAGGGAGGGAGGAAGGAGGTAAGGAGGGAGGATGGAAGGAGGGAGGAAGGAGGTAAGGAGGGAGGGAGGAAGGAGGAAGGAGGTAAGGAGGGAGGGAGGAAGGAGGTAAGGAGGGAGGGAGGAAGGAGGTAAGGAGGGAGGGAGGTAAGGAGGGAGGGAGGAAGGAGGTAAGGAGGGAGGTAAGGAGGGAGGGAGGTAGGGAAGGAGGGAGGAAGGAGGGAGGGAGGAAGGAAGGAGGGCTGCAGATGCTGCCATAATTACTGATGGTTTATCACAAAGTTTCTATCACGCATCTTACGTCACACACACGACGCAACCATCCCTCCAGTCACCTTTGCTTCCACTACTACTACTACTACTACCACTACTACTACGAGTACCACTACTACAAGTACAACTACTAGTACCACTACTACGAGTACAACTACTAGTATCACTACTACTACTAGTACCAGTAGTACTGGTACTATTGGTTAATAGTACCAGTACTACTGCTACGAGTACCACAACTACTAGTACTACTACTAATACTACGAGTACAACCACTACTACCACTCCTACTGCTACTACTACGAGTACTACAACTACTAGTACTACTACGAGAACCACTAGTACCACCACTACTGCGACTACTACAACTACTAGTACTACTGCTAATACGAGTAGAACCACTAGTACCACTACTGCTACTAGTACAAAACTCTCATCTCCCATGTATGCTCGTTATGCATACCAAGTTAACCACGTAATGTATGTACTGCCTTGATAAACACCCCCCCCTTTCCCCTGGTGGGCGAAACTAATGTCTTATTAAGCTGGATTTACTTAACAGCCTGAATAGTAGATATGCTATAAAAAATATTATTCAACATGAATGGTAGCGCCAATTACTTGGATCAAAACCCCTTTACAAGCACCAATACACCCCCGTTGATACCTATTTAACTCTGGATTATCAATAATTATGTTATGATGGGGAAGGTAAACGAATCTTCAGGTGACCCTAAAGTTATTTAAGAGTTAGCAACATTATGCTCTCTAAACTCTTCCAAGAGTTAGCAGCATTATGCTCTCTAAACTCTTCAAGAGTTAGTAGCATTATGCTCTCTAAACTCTTCCAAGAGTTTACCCACTTTACTCTAGTGGATATTTAGTGTTTTAAAATTCACCTTAAGATATCTTCACATTCCTTCAAAATCTAGGGTGATTCGTCGTCTGCTGCCACTGCATTATTTTAATAAACTTCCTCTAATGGCTTCCTTACTCTGGTTATTTCACTGAGGTAACTCCTAACTCTTACTCAGTGTTATAATACATAAGAATGGAGGAACACTGCAGTAGGTCTACCGGCCCATACAAGGTAAGTCCTTATCAAAAACACCCATGTTTGTCCAACCCAATCCCAAAGCACACACGCGCGCGCACACGCACACATACACAACGACAGCAGCTGAGAGAGAAGACACAGAAACGAAAAGGGCTAGGAAGAGAGACAAGGACAGAGTCAGCAGAGGACAACTAGAAAAGAGCAGAGCAACAAGTGCAAGCACACAGAGAACCACCCCCAGAACCCAACAACCAAACACGCAACCCCAACACAACCCACAATTCACACTTACAGCCTCCACCCCATACTACCCTGTAGAATCCCATAGCACACTGTCAGATCCCCCACCCCCACAGACCCCCTAGAACACAGTGTTGGAGAGGAAACTGAAGGTATGGTACACCAACGCGGATGGAATAACGAATAAGTGGGAGGAGTGGCACGGAAGAATCAAAGAGGCATCACCGGACATCATAGCTCTCACAGAAACGAAGCTCACAGGAATGATAACAGATGCCATCATCCCAACGGGATATCAGATCCTGAAGAAAGACAGAGGGGGAGGAGTGGCACTGCTCATCAAAAAAAAAAAAATGGGATTTTGATGAGCTGGAGAGAGGAGACAGAAGCAAGAGACTACATAATAGGAACACTTCAGTCTGGAGGTCCCAAGGTGGTAATTGCAGTGATGTACAACCCACTACAGAACAGCAGGAGGCCAAGGCAGGAGTATGATGAGAGTAATAGAGCGATGGTTGACACACTGGCTGAAGTGGCCAGAAGGCTTCATGCTGATTGTGGGTGACTTCAATCACAAGGAAATTGACTGGGAAAACCTGGAGCCACATGAGGCCCAGAAACATGGAGGGCTAAGATGATGGAGGTGGTACTGGAAAACATTGTGTACTGACACGTAAGGGACACTACCAGAGAGGTGAGGATGAACCAGCAAGACTGGACCTAGTATTCACCTTCAGTGGTGCAGGCATTGAGGACATCACATATGAAAGACCCCTCGGGGCCAGTGACCACGTGGTTCTGAGCTTCGAATACATAGTAGAGTTACAAGTGGAGAGGGAAGCAGGAAGGGTAGGACGAATGAAGCCAAACTACAAGAGAGGGGACTACACAGGCATGAAGAGTTTCCTTCATGAGGTTCAGTGGGACAGAGAACTGGCAGGAAAGTCAGTAGACAAGATGATGGAATATGTGATAATATGCAAAGTGGAGGAGAGGTTTGTATCCAAGGGTAACAGAAACAACTAGAAAGCCAGAATGAGCCCTTGGTTCACCCAAAGGTGTAGAGAGACAGTATAGAAGAGTATAGAAGGCAAAGGACCCAGGAGAACAAGGAGAGAAGTCGTAGAGCCAGAAATGAATATGCACAGGTAAGAAGGTGGCCCAACGACAATACGAAAGCGACATAGCAGCGAAAGCCAAATCTGATCCAAAGCTATTGTACAGCCATATCAGGAGCAAAACAACAGTCAAGGACCAGGTGATAAGGCTGAGGAAGGAAGGAGGGGAGTTCACACGAAATGACCGCGAAGCATGTGAGGAGCTCAACACGAGGTTCAAAGAAGTGTTCACAGAGGAGACAGAAGGGACTCCAGAAAGAGAGTTGGGGTACACCATCAAGTGTTGGAAACAATACATACAACCGAGGAAGAAGTGAAGAGGCTGCTAAGCGAGCTAGATACCTCAAAGGCGATGGGGTCAGATAAAATCTTTCCATGGGTACTGAGAGAGGAAGCAGAGGCGCTATGTGTACCACTAACAACAATCTTCAACACATCTATCGAAACAGGACGACTACCTGAGGTATGGAAGACAGCAGACGTAGTCTCAATTTTTAAAGAAGGAGACAGACACGAAACATTAAACTACAGACCAGTGTCACTGACATGTATAGTATGCAAAGTCATGGAGAAGATTATCAGGAGAAACGTGGTGGAGCACCTAAAAAGGAATGAACTTATCAATGACAGCCAGCACGGTTTCAGGGATGGGAAATCCTGTGTTACAAACCTACTGGAGTTCTTTGACAGGGTGGCAGCAGTAAGACAAGAGAGCGGTGGGTAGAGTGCATATTCTTTTCTTGAACTGTAAGAAGGCATTTGACAGTTCCACACAGGAGGTTAGTGCAAAAGCTGGAGGACCAGGCAGGGATAACAGGGAAGGCACTGCAATGGATCAGGGAATACCTGTCAAGAAGGCAACAGCGAGTCATGGTACGTGGCGAGGTGTCTGTGACGAGCGGGGTTCCACAGGGGTCAGTCTTAGAACCGGTGCTGTTTCTGGTATTTGTGAACGACATAACGGAAGGAATAGACACAGAAGTGTCCGTGTTTGCAGATGACGAAGTTGATGAGAAGAATTCAATCGAATAAAGGCCAGGCAGAACTACAAAGGGATCTGGACAGGCTGCAGGCCTGGTCCAGCAACTGGCTCCTGGAGTTCAATCCCACTAAGTGCAAAGTCATGAAGACTGGGGGAAGGGCAAAGAAGACCGCAGACGGAGTATAGTCTAGGGGGTCAGAGACTACAAACCTCACTCAAGGAAAAGGATCTTGGGGTGAGTATAACACCGGGCACATCTCCTGAGGCGCACATCAACCAAATAACTGCTGCAGCATACGGGTGCCTAGCAAACATAAGAACAGCATTCCGACATCTCAATAAGGAATCATTCAGGACCCTGTACACAGTGTACGTTAGGCCTATATTGGAGTATGCAACACCAGTTTGGAACTCGCACCTAGCCAAACATGTAAGGAAACTAGAGAATGTGCAAAGGTTTGCAACAAGACTAGTCCCGGAGCTAAGGGGGCATGCCCTACGAGGAGAGGTTAAGGGAAATCAATATGGCGACACTGGAGGACAGGAGAGATAGCAAGGTGTCACAGTTGGAAGTTGAAGACTCAGATGAATCACAGGGATGTTAGGATGTATTTCTTCAGTCACAGAGTTGTCAGGAAGTGGAATAGTCTGGGAAGTGATGTAGTGGAGGCAGGGTAGAGGAGAAGATGGTAGGGTGGAGAGGGTATAGCTTCACCTTTGAAGGGTGTCGAGAGTTTTCCTACTACCGCAGGCTTGTCTAATGCTTGTCTGATCAACCAGGTTGATGCTGCTGGCGGCCCGCTGACCCACATATCCATCAAAGCCTGGTTGATCCGGGTAGGGATGGATGGAGCAGGGAGGAAATAATTATCACACACACACACACACACACACACACACACACACCTCACAGGGAGGCATCAACGTGGTGCGTGATGAGGTATCACAGTGGGAGCCTGTGACGAGCGGGGTCCAGCAGGGGTCAGTCCTAGGACCAGTGCTATTCTTGGTATATGTGAATGACATGACGGACGGGATAGACTCAGAAGTGTCTCTGTTCGCAGATGTGAAATTAATGAAGAGAATCAAATCGGATGAGGACCAAGCAGGACTTCAAAGAGACCTGGACAAGCTGGACATCTGGTCTAGCAACTGGCTTCTCGAATTTAATCCCACCAAATGCAAAGTCATGAAGATCGGGAAAGGGCAAAAAAGACCGCTGACAGAGTACAGGCTAGGTGGACAAAGGCTACAAACCTCGTTAAAGAAGAAAGACCTTGGGGTGAGTATAACACCAAACACGTCTCCGGAAGCACACATCAACCAGATAACTGCGGCAACATATGGGCGACTGGCAAACATAAGATTAGCGTTCCGTTAACTTAACAAGGAATCGTTCAAGACACTGTACACCGTGTACGTCAGGCCCATACTAGAGTATGCATCACCAGTCTGGAACCCACACCTGATCAAGCACGTAAAGAAATTAGAGAAAGTGCAAGGTTTGCGACAAGGCTAGTTCCACAGCTCAGGGGACTGTCCTACGAAGAAAGGTTGAGGGAAATAGGACTAACAACAATGGAGGACAGAAGGGTTAGAGGAGACATGATAACGACATACAAAATACTGCGGGGAATCGACAAGGTAGATAGTGACAGGATGTTCCAGAGAGGGAACACAGATACAAGGGGGTACAATTGGAAGCTGAAGACTCAGATGAGTCAAAGGGATGTTAGGAAGCAGTTCTTCAGCCATAGAGTAGTCAGGAAGTGGAATAGTCTAGCAAACGATATAGTGGAGTCAGGAACCATACATAGCTTTAAGACAAGGTATGATAAAGCTCATGGAGCAGGGAGAGCAGAGACCCAGTAGCGGACAGCGAAGAGGCGGGGCCAGGAGCTGAGTCTCGACCCCTGCAACCACAATTAGGTGAGTACAATTAGGTGAGTACACACGTTCCACACACACACACACACACACACACACACACGTTCCACACACACATACACACACGCCCCCCACAAACACACACAGAACAGCATTCCGATATCTTAATAAAGAATCGTTCAGGACCCTGTGCACTGTGTAAGTTAGGCCCATACTGGAGTATGCAGCACCAGTTTGGAACCCACACCTAGCCAAGCACGTAAAGATAGAGAAAGTGCAAAGGTTTGCAACAAGACTAGTCCCGGAGCTAAGGGGTATGTCCTACGAGGAGAGGTTAAGGGAAATCGACCTGACGACACTGGAGGACAGGAGAGATAGAGGGGACATGATAACAACATATAAGATACTGAGAGGAATTGACAAGGTGGACAAAGACAGAATGTTCCAGAGATGGGACACAGCAACAAGGGGACATAGTTGGAAGTTGAAGACTCAGATGAATCACAGAGATGTTAGGAAGTATTTCTTCAGCCACAGAGTGGTCGGGAAGTGGAATAGTTTGGGAAGCGATGTAGTGGAGGCAGGTTCCATACATAGCTTTAAGCATGGGTATGATAAAGCTCGTGGCGCAGGAGAGTGACCCGTAGCGGCCAGTGAAGAGGCGGGGCCAGGAGCTATGACTCGACCCCTGCACCCACAGGACACGCCCACACACACGAGCACGCCCCACCACACGCACCCGCACCACACACACACACGCCCCCACACACACCCCCACACACACACGCCCACACACACACACGCCCACACACACCACGCCCCACACACACACGCCCCACACACACACGCCCCCACACACACACGCCCCACACACACGCCCCCACACACACACACGCCCCCACACACACACACGCCCCCACACACACACACGCCCCCACCCCACACACACCGCCCCCACACACACGCCCCACACACACACGCACGCCCCCACACACACACGCCCCCACACACACACCCCCACACGCCCCCACACACACACCGCCCCCACACACACACGCCCCCACACACACGCCCACACACACGCCCCCCACACACACACACGCCCCCCACACACACACGCCCCACACACACACACGCCCCACACACACACGCCCCCACACACACACACGCCCCCACACACACACGCCCCCCCCACACACACCCCACACACACACGCCCCCACACACACACACACACGCCCCCACACACACACACACACACACGCCCCCACACAACACACGCCCCCCCACACAACACACCGCCCCCACACACACACACACACGCCCCACACACACACACACGCCCCACACACACACACGCCCCACACACACACGCCCCACACACACACGCCCCACACACACACACGCCCCACACACACACACGCCCCACACACACACGCCCCACACACACACACGCCCCACACACACACACGCCCCACACACACACACGCCCCACACACACACGCTTCACACACACACACATACATACAACAGGCCTAGTATCTAATCGACATGTGCCTAGGACAAAATGGTAACTAACGCGCACACACACAGGCCTAGTGTCTAATCGACATGTGCCTACGACAAAATGGTATCTAACACACACACACACACACGCACGCACGCACGCACGCTCTGCAGCTTCCCATATACGGCATCAAACATTTCTTTTAAATTATTTTCATCATCCATTTTCATTGTTTGTTTGTCATCTTTCACTTGCAATATGTGTTTCACACCCTCGAGTACCAACCAGTCTTGACACGCACACTCTTGTCGACTAATTATTCTTCAGTCTGTGGTAAGTTAGTGCATTGTTGCATAACAATGTATACAATGTCTGTACCCAACACTAAGAAACACAAAGCTAGAAGACTGTTACGATTCGAACCTTAGTCTAGGGGCTGGTTACCTTCATAACAATTCCACTTTGAGAAGAAACTTAGAATTTCATAAGAGTACGCACAAATGAGAATTCAACACTCCTTTACTGGTTTTATTTAAAAGTTTAAACTCTTCTTAGATATTAGAAAGTACCTATTAAATATCACTTAGTCAGCATATAGTCTGACCTTGTCCATCACAAAACTAAGGTATGTTCCAAAGCGCTTATTTGAACACTTCCCAATATATAAGAGCGCTTATAACAACACTATAATCAGTGTCCATTGACACCCACACCTTAAAGTATATATATATATATATATATATATATATTTTTTAAAATTTATACTATAAACACAATTCTCTTGAGTAACACTGAGTGGATATCTTAAAACAACACTGAATTCCACAGCGAATTCCTGCCCGGATAATCCAATGGAATCTTAGCTAAAAGTTCCTCAAAAGCGTAAGAGAGCTTAATCCAGAGTATTGATGAAGAGCTGAGCCCATCTTCACCGAGTCAGAGGTAAGGAAGAACTGTCCACAACAGAACACTCCGGTATAACCTCAACTCGGTCAAGAGGGGAGAGGGTAGAGAGGGCTGAACTACCCCAACAAGAGCATACCTCGTTAAACCTTAGACAGGTGTTACAAACCTACCTAACACATTACTCCCTATATATACATTATATCCGGGTATAATAATTACAAATTCATAAACCAGATAATATTATAAACTAGTGGAATCTTTAATTAGTTTTATTAAAGAAACCCTGAGTATAATATAAAGTGGACAATTCCATATAAACTATATAAATTAATCTCTAATGACCTTGGGCATAACAAAGACAAACAACAAAATGGAATCCTAAGTTAAGAAATATCAAGTGCACAGAAACACTGAAGACATTGCTTGTGTCATCGATCAAATTCACCAAGAAACAGACACTATGATCATCAAGTTTAAATTAACAAACTATGAGAGAATAATTAAAGGAGATTTCTTGGCATTATCAACTAGGAGAACAAGGTCACAATTTCTTGGCACCATCAATTAGGTATTAGGAGAACAAGAGGTCACAATTTCCTGGCATCAACTTCGAGAACAGGCAACAGCAAATTCAATTACGAAGCAGTTGGTTACAAAATGACAGTAAAAAGTATCTGTTCAAAGACAGAGTGGCTTAAGAAAAAATAATGTGTTACAAATACCTGGAACTTTAAGAATTTGCATGACCATTGATAATACAAGACGTGGTATAAACTTGTCTAGAAGAGTGTGTGCCACGCAGCTTCGTCCGCCAGTAACACTTTCCATGTCTCTTACACTCTGTAACGCATTATTGTATTACAAAAACACTAATTTTACAACATTTCTGAGTTCTGCCTAAGGCATTCCTTCCTTGTTAACTACTTTGATATCACAATCCTATTGCACGTACACAATTCTACTGCTTCTACACGCTGAGAGTGAATATATACAATCATAGTACATCTACACAATCATCATTAATGCACACACACATACACACTGTGTGACTCGACCCCTGCAACCACAACTAGGTGAGGTGAGTACACACACACACACACACCTCCACAACCTCAGTGCTACTCCGAGGTTCAAGGTACAAGGGGCAGTGTAGTTCCTTAAGCTAATGGAAGTGGGTGTCGGGAGTGAGTGTCAAGAAAGGAGTAGGGATGCACGACGTACTCGCCTTGGCACCCCACATAGCCCTGGCACACTACCAGCCAGTGCAACACTCCCTTACTGGCACACAACAAACACTTCTGTCACCCTAATTACTGCCTACATGGCGTCTACCTGCCACAGAACCCCGCGTTACTATGGTACCCGCACATTGTAAACACAGTTAAAGCAGAAAACGTTCCAAGACGTACCACCAAGTGCATTCCAAAATCCATCTACGATAAGAGAACGAAGGATCAAGCCTTCAGAATCACTACTTCATCTGAATGACCCACACGAGTTTAGCACTTCATGAAATACAATATCAAGCAGAAATATGAGTTAATACAATATTACAGTTTGGAGAGGCATCTGAACTGTAGAATCGACGCGCCTCTGGCAAGACAGTGATGCTGTGCTAAAAAAAATTACTCATTGGTATATATATTTTGTGATAAATATAGTTTTAAACTACTAATGTTAAATAAGAAGTAAGTACAGTGGGTTGAGTGTACACTATAGTGACTGTAGATCTATCATTAACCTGTGAAGTGGTCAACATTACTCAAACTCTTCCCAAACCTGTGTAGCTCTAACTCACTGTGGCCATGAACCACTGGGTACACGAATAGAAGGATGAATAGATATTATATAGAAAGACAGGTAGATGGATGAATGAAGGAATGGGCGGATGATTCACTCTTTCATTCATTCATTTTCTCTCTCTCACACACATACACACCCGACACCCACCCAAACACACACACCCGACACCCACGAAAACACATCCCCACACACACACACTATGTGTGAAGTGGTTAACATTACGCCACCTCTTCCCAAACCTCAGTGCCACCTCAAGATTATATCCGCCAGCCACACCCTCACTAACCACACCCAGGAACCTTCTGTTACACACGTCATGGCGATGCTGAAGACAAACTTTACTGGAAGTGTGTTACAGGGGTTACAATACTGGAGGAGTGTTACAGGGGTTACAATACTGGAAGTGTGTTACAGGGGTTACAATACTGGAGGTCTTACAGGGGTTACAATACTGGAGGTCTTACAGGGGTTACGATAATGGAGGTGTGTTACAGGGGTTACGATACTGGGGGAGTGTTACAGGGGTTACGATACTGGGGTGTGTTACAGGGGTTATGATACTGGGGTGTGTTACAGGGGTTATGATACTGGGGGGTGTTACATGGGTTACGATACTGGGGATGTTACAAAGGTTACGATACTGGAGGTGTGTTACAGGGATTACGATACTGGGGGTGTGTTACAGGGGTTACGATACTGGGGTTACGATGCTGGAGGTGTGTTACAGGGGTTACGATACTGGGGCGCCCCCCCCCCCGCATTAAAGGGACATAATGTATATTTGATGTATATTATCTTTCATACAATTTTATATTGCTTATATTTTCATTAATAGCTAAAATGAAAATATCTTGCTTTATACTATTATTTGACTTAGCTATGTCATTAGGTAGGATATAACGTTTAAACTTCACTGTTCGAGAGTTGTGGTTGGCTGTCCACATTGGTAAACTGCTTAGCTAACTATCAGCCCGCTTGTTTTACCTGTTGGCGTCTGTGCAGTACCATGGGCGAGTCATTGATATCACCTGATGTGAGGCTTGTAGTCGAGAAATCGCTCGCTCTCTATAGCTGGTCATCGCTTGACAAGCACCGTGTTCTCCATCTGCTGCTGGTGCTGGAAGCAGCCCTCTCGTCTCTGTTTGTTCGTTATTTACACTGTTTTTCGTAGAGTATGATTACGCTGGCGAGTCGAAACGTACATCTTGTAACTCTGTTCACAGAGAATTGTTCAGACTTGGTGATTTTTGATGTTTTGCTGAGGTTTTTTTATGACTTTCATGGAGGAACTGTTGATGGTCCCCAGTTAGGGTCGTTATTTTTTCTCCTTGTTCCTGACTCCGTGCTGCTGCTTTGTACATTATTACTGTTCGGCGAATCGTTCGTCATATTGTTCAAGCAAGCTGTTTTGATTACCATGTTGGTCAAGAAGATTGATTATTTAAGGACGTTTAGTCAGTCACTGTTTATGTCCAAGTCGAGTCATAACGAACAACTTTGAGCACATACACACATTCTCACACACACGCTTCTATGTACCTTTGAATACCTTTACCTTTGAAGAGTTTCGAGAGTATCTACTCTCTGAGCCCGGCCATGGGCCAGGCTCGTCTGGTGCTTGCCTGGTCAACCAGGCTGTTGCTGCTGGAGGCCCGCTGCCCCACATATCCATCACAGCCTGGTTGATCTGGCACCTGGTGAAGATATTTGTCCAGTTTCCTCTTGAAGGCTTCTACACTGGCTCCAGCCGTGTTTCGGATATCTTCTGGTAAGATGTTGAATAGTCTGGGACCCCGGATGTTAATACAGTGCTCCCGTATTGTCCCCACCGCACCCCTGCTCCTCACTGGGTTTATTTTACACTTTCTCCCATATCTCTCACTCCAGTATGTTGTTATGGCAGTGTGCAGATTTGGGACCAGGCCCTCAAGTACTTTCCATGTATATATTATCATGTATCTCTCTCTCCTCCGCTCCAATGAGTACATGTTCAAGACTTGAAGGCGTTCCCAATAATTTAGATGTTTCAATGGCTCAATGTGAGCCGTAAACGATCTCTGGATTTGTTCCAGCTCTGCTATTTCTCCTGCCCTGAACGGGGCCGTCAGCACTGAGCAGTATTCTAAGTGAGGGAGCACTAGCGATTTGAATAGTGTCACCATCGGCATTATTTCCCCTTGTTTTGAAAGTTCTCAATACCCACCCCGTCATCTTCCTGGCTGTTGTGATCTTTGTCTTGTTATGGTCTTTAAACGACAGATCAGCAGACATAATTATTCCCAAGTCCTTTACGTGTTCCTTTCGTTCTATGTGGTGACCCTCTTGCGTTTTGTATATAGTGTTCCTTTTGAGTTCTTCATTTTTCCATACCTAAGCAGCTGAAACTTATCACCATTGAACGTCATGTTGTTCTCCACTGCCCATTGGAAGACCTTGCTTATGTCCTCCTGTAATTTTTCAGTGTCCTCTACCGTAGTGACTTTCATGCTTATTTTAGTGTCATCTGCAAATGATGATACAAAAGTGTGCTGGGTGTTTTTATCTATGTCTGCTATGAGGATGAGAAACAGCAGAGGCGCCAGGACAGTGCCTTGGGGCACTGAGCTTTGACCTCGCTGATGCTGGATCTTGCCCTGTTCACTACTACTTTTTGTGTTCTTTGTGTTAGGAACTCAAAATCCATCTGCCTACCTTCCCGTAATGCCTATGGCCCTCATTTTGTGCGCTATCACTCCATGATCGCATTTGTCAAACGCCTTTGCAAAATATGTGTAAATCACATCTGCGTTTTGGTCGTCCTCCAATGCCTCCGTAATTCTGTCATAATGGTTCAGCAGCTGTGACAGGCATGATCGACCCGCTCTAAAGCCATGCTGGTTCGGGTTATGTTGGTTGTGCTGGTCCATGAACTTTGTAATCTGCCGTCTCATCACTCTTTCAAAGATTTTTATGATGTGAGAAGTGAGGGCTACTGGTCTGTAATTTTTAGCTAGTGCTCTACTACCTCCCTTATGCAAAGGAGCTATGTCTGCACTCTTTAAGGCCTCTGGAATTTCACCTAGATCTAAGCTCTTTCTCCACAGAATACTAAGGGCTCTTGCTAATTGTACTTTGCACTGCTTTATAAATAAAGCATTCCATGAATCTGGTCCAGGTGCTGAGTGAGTGGGCATGTTGGCCATTTCTTTTTCGAAATCTATGGGATTTGTACTAATGTCGGTTAGGTGGTCTGCGCAGCCTTCTGCTGGAGTGAAAAATATTTCTGCATTTTCTACCTTGCTGTCATTTAGTGGGTTGCTGAACACTGACTCATACTGTTCTTTTAGAATTTCACTCATTTCCTGTTCATCGTCCGTATACGAATCTCCTCTCAATAATGGTCCAATTCTACAGGTAGTTCTTAGCTTGGATTTTGCATAGGAGTAGAAATATTTTGGGTTTCTTGCAATATCCTGTATGGCTCTTTGTTCCCTTTGTACTTGTGTTAGTATTATTTCTATACTTGATAACAACGTACCAGACGGTACTTAAGTCGCACTGTTATGAAATGTGCTTTCAGCACTATACTACCTAGACAGCTTTATTAACAAACTTTTTAATTTTTATTTCGTTTGTATCCTATAAGTTGCAATTCTAAAGCATTATTCAAATTTATCTTAATTTTAAAGGATAACTGGACCAGAATACTTTCTAACAAACTGTTACAAAACCAGCAACAAGCTAGATGCTAGAGGGGGATCAAGTATCTAATATTCTCTTTAGATGTCTGTACTTTATAGATATCGCATTTTGTAACAGTGACGCTGACCGATAAGAACTCAAGCATCAAGTATCGTGGCTGCTCCATCCATCACACTAAGATTGGTCCTTAGTCTTCAAACTGTCCCGTACTGTAAGACTGATTCCATACTCAGAATAAATCCCCTTAAGGTGATGGTGACTGCATGCCTTGAATAGCTGCATTTTCCCGAGTGCAGTGACATCGGAAACTGCGACACTGCGAGCCAGACACACACACACACACACACACACCCCTGCAACTACAAATAGAGGAGTAAAAATAGGTAAGTACAGACATTGGCGACGAGACACGATGAGGAGATACCTTTGATGAGTTTCGAGAGTCTTACTACTCCCGGGGCCAGGCATGTCTGGTGCTAGCCTGGTCAGCCAAGCTGTTGCTGCTAGAGGCCCGCTGCCCCACATATCCATCACAGCCTGATTGATCTGGCACCTGGTGAAAATACTTGTCCAGTTTTCTCTTGAAGACTTCTACACTTGTTCCAGCGGTGTTTCTGATATCTTCCAGTAAGATGTTGAATAATCTGGGACCACGGATGTTGATACAGTGTTCCTTTATTGTGCCCACCGCACCCCTACTTATCACTGAGTTTATCTTGCACTTCCTCCCATATCTCTCCCTCCAGTATGTTATGACTGTGCAGATATGGGACCAGGCCCTCGAGTATTTCCAGGTATATATTATCATGCATCTCTCTCCTCTCAGCTCCACTGAGTACATATTTAAGACTTTAAGGCGTTCCCAGTAATTTAAATGCTTTACTGGCTCTAAACGATCTCTGTATTTATTCAAGCTCTGATATTTCTCCTGCCCTGAATGGCGCTGTCATCACTGAGCAATATTCCAAATGAGGGAGCACTAGCGATTTGAAAAGTGTCCCCACTGGCACTATTTACCTTGTTTTGAAAGTTCTCATTACCCACCCCGTCATCCTCCTGGCTGTCGTGACCTTTGTCTTTATGTGTTCTTTGAAAGAAAGGTCAGCTGACATAATTATTCCCAAGTTTTTTTTTACGTGTTCCTTTTGTTCTATTTGACGATCCTCTTATAGTTTTGTATACAGCGTTCCTTCTGAGTTCTTCATTCTTTCCACACTTAAGCAGTTGGAACTTATCACCACTGAACGTCATATTGTTTTCCACTGCCCACTAGAAAACACTGCTTATATCTTCCTGTAATTTTTCATTGTCTTCTAACGAAGAGACCTTCATATTTATTTTAGTGTCTTCTGCAAATGACGATGCAAACTGTGAGAGGTGTTTATATTTACGCTTGCTATGAGGAAGAGAAATAGCAGAGGTGCCAGGACAGTGCCTTGGGGAACTGATGCTGGATTTTGCTGTTTACTACTACTGTTATGTGTGTTAGGAAAATCCATCTGCCTACCTTCCCCGTAATGCCTATGGCGCTCATTTCATGTGCAATCACCCTATGATCACATCTGTAAAATGCCTTTGCAAAGTCTGTGTATATTACATCTGAATTTTGGTTGTCTTCCCTTCCAGAGTTGTAGAACACACAAGACAGTGGGGCTTGGCGTTAATATTATAAAAGAGACGGGGATTCAAACAGCTGAAGGAGCAACTAGAGTGAGGGAAGGAAACATATGAACCATCACGTTGAAGAAGAAACTATGATGATATCCTAGATATACCTGTGACTAGTTTCCAGAGTTTCTACTCTCGTATCCCAGCCTGGGAGAAGGCTTTTTTGTTCATTGCCTGTTCAACCAAGCTGTTGTTGCTGGCAGCCAGGAGGTACCTGGTTGACCTGGCACATGGAAGAGGTAGGGATCTGGGCTCTCTGATATCTGCTAGTAGCAGGGCGAGTCTTGGACCACGGATGTTGACACAATATTTTCTTATTTTGCCTATGACGCCCCTGCTATTCATAGGGTTTATTATACACTTCCTCCCATCTCCCGCCTACCCCTCCCTCAGCCACCCCTCGCTCCCCTACCCTAGCAATCCCTCCCTCCCTCCATCCTTCCTCCCTTTCTCTCTTCTTCTGCCAGATGGAATGAAAAATAATACAATTATGTTTACTGATTATTCAAACATTTTAAGCAAAGCAGAAAATCAAAATTAAAACAATTATTCGAAAATTTTGGATGTATTTTAATGGAAAAAAGCGTCCTATTATTAAACGAGTATATGATAAAACGATTATATATATATATATATATATATATATATATATATATATATATATATATATATATATATCAAAAACACTGATCTCTGGCCGACGGAGACTCGACCCTACGAACCTTGTGACAGGAACGCAGTGCTTTACCGACCGTACCACACTGGACCAATACCTTGGCATCCAGCTTTCGCTAGACGTTATTCCAAGGCAGCCAGCTTTCAGGCAGGAAGGCTTACAGCTTTTCATCTCATCCCCTGCATGCATCGACACAACTAGAGATTGGAATAACGTCTAGCGAAAGCTGGATGCCAAGGTATTGGTCTAGTGTGGTACGGTCGGTAAAGCACTGCGTTCCTGTCACAAGGTTCGTAGGGTCGAGTCTCCGTCGGCCAGAGATCAGTGTTTGTGAATATTTCGCCTGCTCTTGCGAATTCCTAGCACACACATTATATATATATATATATATATATATTATATATATATATATATATATATATGTCGTGCCGATTAGGTAAAACTTGCGATTTTGGCTTAAATAGCAACGCTCACCTTGCCATATAAGACAAGTGAAAATTTGTGTATGCAATAATTTCGCAAAAGTCATTCTGAACATAACGAAAAAAATATATTTCATTGTGTTTGTTTATTATTAAATTAATGTTAACGTATCTAAAATATATTTAGTTGGGTTAGGCTAAATTAAATTGCGTTTGTTGTAATAAGGTTAGGTAGGTTTTCAAAGTTTCTCTTGTTACAAAATTATAAATTCTTACATTAACATAAATTAAAAAAATATATCTTTAAACGTATAAGAGAAAATTTTAGAAAGGACTTCATTTTAGATGAGTTCTTGCTAATTGACCAGTTTTACCTAATCGGCACGACATATATATATATATATATATATATATATATGGGTGTGAAGCATGGGTGATGAATGTTGCAACAAGGAGAAGGCTGGAGGCAGTGGAGATGTCATGTCTGAGGTCAATGTGTGGTGTGAATATAATGCAGAGAATTCGGAGTTTGGAAATTAGGAGGAGGTGCGGGATTACCAAAACTATTATCCAGAGAGCTGAGGAGGGGTTGTTGAGGTGGTTTGGACATGTAGAGAGAATGCAACGAGACAGAATGACTTCGAGAGTGCATAAATCTGTAGTGGAGGGAAGGCGGGGTAGGGGTCGGCCTAGGAAAGGTTGGAGGGGGTAAAGGAGGTTTTGTGTGCGAGGGGCTTGGACTTCCAGCAAGCATTTGTGAGCGTATTTGATAGGAGTGAATGGAGACAAATGGTTTTTAATACTTGACGTGCTGTTGGAGTGTGAGCAAAGTAACATTTATGAAGAGATTCAGGGAAACCGGCAGGCCGGACTTGAGTCCTGGAGATGGGAAGTACAGTGTCTGCACTCTGAAGGAGGGGTGTTAATGTTGCAGTTTTATAACTGTAGTGTAAAGCACCCCTCTGGCAAGACAGTGATGGAGTGAATGATGATGAAAGTTTTTCTTTTTCAGGCCACCCTGCCTTGGTGGGAATAGGCCGATGTGTTAATATATACCTTTGATATACCTTTGAAGAGTTTCGAGAGTATGTACTCTCTGAGCCCGGCCATGGGCCAGGCTCGTCTGGTGCTTGCCTGGTCAACCAGGCTGTTGCTGCTGGAGGCCCGCTGCCCCACATATCCATCACAGCCTGGTTGATCTGGCACATATATATATATATATATATATATATATATATATATATATATATATATATATATATATATATATATATATATATGTCGTGCCTAATAAGTAAAACTGGTCAATTAGCAAGAACTCATCTAAAATTAAGTTCTTTCTAAAAAAAAAATTCATACGTTTAAAGACATATTTTTTTCATTTATGTTGATGTAAATTTTCTTAATTTTGAACCAAAAGAACCTTAGAAAACTTACCTAACCTTATTATAACTAGCGCAATTTAATTTAGCCTAATCCAACTAAATATATTTTAGATACGTTTACAATAATTTAATAATAAACACAATGAAATATTTTTTTTTTCGTTAGTTTCAGAATGATTTTTGCGAAATTATTGCATACACAAATTTTCGCTTGTCTTATATGGCAAGATGAGCGTTGCTATTTAAGCCAAAATCGCAAGTTTTACCTAATCGGCACGACATATATATAATATATATATATATATATATATGTCGTGCCGATTAGGTAAAACTTGCGATTTTGGCTTAAATAGCAACGCTCTTCTGCATATATGCATACAAAATTTTCGCTTGTCTTATATGGCAAGATGAGCGTTGCTATTTAAGTAAAATCGCAAGTTTTACGAATCGGCACGACATATATATAATATAATATAATATATATATATATATGTCGTGCCGATTAGGTAAAACTTGCGATTTTGGCTTAAATAGCAACGCTCTTCTTGCCATATAAGACAAGCGAAAATTTGTGTATGCAATAACTTCGCCAAAATCAATCTGAACCTAAAGAAAAAAATATATTTCATTGTGTTTGTTTATTATTAAATTAATGTTAACGTATCTAAAATATATTTAGTTGGATTAGGCTAAATTAAATTGCGCTTGTTGTAATAAGGTTAGGTAGGTTTTCAAAGTTTCTCTTGGTACAAAATTAATTTTTTTTACATTAACATAAATTAAAAAAATATATCTTTAAACGTATAAGAGAAATTTTTAGAAAGGACTAAATTTTAAATGAGTTCTTGCTAATTGACCAGTTTTACCTAATCGGCACGATATATATATATATATATATATATAATATCGTACCGAATAGGTAAAACTTGCGATTTTGGCTTAAATAGCAACGCTCTTCTTGCCGAATAAGGTTTGAGAAAATTTGTGTATGCAATAATTTCGCAAAAATCATTCTGAACCTAACGAAAAAAAAATATATTTCATTGTGTTTATTATTAAATTATTGTAAACTTATCTAAAATATATTTAGTTGGATTAGGCGAAATTAAACTGTGCTTGTTATAATAAGGTTAGGTAAGTTTTCTAAGGTCCTTTTGGTACAAAATTATTATTTATTACATTAATGTAAATGGAAAAAAAAATGTATCTTTAAACGCATAAGAGAAAATTTTAGAAAGGACTTAATTTTTAAATGAGTTCTTGCTAAATGACCAGTTTTACCTATTCGGCACGATATATCTATAAGTATAGTAATGAAATTTTAAGAACATCTGATAGAGAAAAATATTTTTGGGTGATAAACATTATCACCAGGACTTCACATAAATATGACTGCAACATGAGGAAATCTTAGTATAGCCTTTAAGTATATATATGCACTAAGATGTTAAACAATCACAATGTATATTACAAATAAGATGAAGTACAACAGTTGTCGCACTGATCTCACATATAAATAAATATCTAAATACATCAGAAAAACTTTAGACTTTCAACAAAATTAATAAGGACAAATTTGAATAAATAGATTCAAGAATTTAACAGTGTTAAGCGCCACTCATCCTGTGAGTGAAAAGACAGCCATCACGTACCACCTGCTTGATCAGGCAGTCAAAAATGAACCCGAACCTCAAGCCGGAATTTGAGAGTAGAACTTGCGTAAGCAGTTGCAGGTACCTTTAAGGTAACCAAATATTGGTTTAAAAGTAATACTGTGAAGTGTTTACTAACAAATGTGTCATATTTTTCTTAAGCTAATCATAACAGCTAAGAGATAACACATTAGATAACATAAATAGCAACGTACAAGAGCGTAAGAGAATCAGGAGTGCTAGAAGACAGTGTAAAGCAGTGCATTAGAAGAGTTTTTTACAAATACCACATTAACAGCAATATCAAGATTTATGATATAGTTTAATATAGGTACCAGCTAATTCCTACATTTCCTTCCGTACCATACATTACTTGGCACACCACCACACACTTCCTGGCACCACCACACGCTTTCTGGCACTACCATACACTTCTTGGCATCGCCAAACACACACACACTTCCTGGCACCACCACATGCATTATAGCACCGCCACATACTTCCTAGCACCACCATTTCCTTCCTGGCACCGCCATTTCCTTCTTGGCACCACCAACGTCTTCCTTACACTACTACACACTTCCTGGCACCACCACACAACAGAAAGAATAGCTCTGACAGCCATAATTGTGCAGCAAAGCACTTTATACACAAATATGCTTAGTGCGCCCTTAAAGTCTCCATAAACTAAACTACTGAAATATACGATGACTGGGAGAAGACGCAGTCTTAATAGCAGTGGAAAGAACAGCTTGTTAAAGAACAGTGAAAACAAGGAAGTTGCAGCCTCTTTTTCACTTCCCAATGTCCTCCACACTGATGTCTGTTCCAACCCCTCTCTCTTGTCCACACCACTGATGTCTGTTCCAACCCCTCTCTCCTGTCCACAGCACTGATGTCTGTTCCAACCCCTCTCTCCTGTCCACACCACTGATGTCTGTTCCAACCCCTCTCTCTTGTCCACGCCACTGATGTCTGTTCCAACCCCTCTCTCTTGTCCACACCACTGATGTCTGTTCCAACCCCTCTCTCTTGTCCACACCACTGATGTCTGTTCCAACCCCTCTCTCTTGTCCACGCCACTGATGTCTGTTCCAACCCCTCTCTCTTGTCCACACCACTGATGTCTGTTCCAACCCCTCTCTCTTGTCCACACCACTGATGTCTGTTGTAACCCATCGTTCCCGTCCACACCTGAACAACAGTAATGCACCTGAAGGAAGGAAAGTTCTCCACATCACTAACAGTGGTGCACCTGAAGGTTGCAGTCTGGGGCTTCTGGCATGCACCACCCGCGCCCTAAAGTCTCACCATGCCTCCTGGCTTGACGCCCTGACTAACCAGATTGTTGCTTGCAGCGTGTAGGCTGACCCAGTCACCACTACCCGGCTGACCATGGAAGCCGTGAATCATTTATAGGATAGTGTCAAAGTTGCTCGTGAAAACGGTTTGAGGTCCGTTGATAATGCTTATATTTTTAGAAATAGATTTAGATTCTGCCCTGAAGGATGAGTATACTGAGCGGCACCACTCATCCTGTGAGTGAACACAAAACAATACTAACACTATTAAGGAGCACCACTCATGATGTGAGTGAACATGCGACCATAATAACAAGACAATCTTGGCTAGTGCCACTCACCCTCCAAATTTCCATGTAAAACTTGAGAATAACTCATAATATCGGTTTCAACTTTTCAACACTGGTTCACTGTAATGGAGCAGGCTCGTGCTGGGGTCCCCATGATCAAAAGTTAAGCAGCCCATTCCAAGTTTCCCGAAATGGATCCGATAATGCTTGAAAGCCTCCTCTGTTAGGCTTCAAACTTTCAAATCATAATTTGACGACGGGGGAGAGTGTAATTGAAGAGTGTAATAAGTGCACATCTGCCCGTTTTATGTTTAAAATAGATAGAATTCCTTTCCCACATATTGGAATATACCTGTTTAGTACGGCTTCAGTTTCACAGAGCACGAGGGAGGATGAAAGGTACGACCACAGAGCACGAGGGACGATGGAAGGCACGACCACAGAGCACGAGGGAAGATGGAAGGTACGACCACAGAGCACGAGGGAGGATGGAAGGCACGACCACAGAGCACAAGGGAGGATGGAAGGCACGACCACAGAGCACGAGGGAAGATGGAAGGTACGACCACAGAGCACGAGGATGGAAGACACGACCACAGAGCACGAGGGAGGATGGAAGGCACGACCACAGAGCACGAGGGAGGATGGAAGGTACGACCACAGAGCACGAGGGACGATGGAAGGCACGACCACAGAGCACGAGGGAAGATGGAAGGTACGACCACAGAGCACGATGGGAGGATGGAAGGTACGACCACAGAGCACGAGGGAGGATGAAAGGTACGACCACAGAGCACGAGGGACGATGGAAGGCACGACCACAGAGCACGAGGGAAGATGGAAGGTACGACCACAGAGCACGAGGGAGGATGGAAGGCACGACCACAGAGCACGAGGGAGGATGGAAGGCACGACCACAGAGCACGAGGGAAGATGGAAGGTACGACCACAGAGCACGAGGATGGAAGACACGACCACAGAGCACGAGGGAGGATGGAAGGCACGACCACAGAGCACGAGGGAGGATGGAAGGCACGACCACAGAGCACAAGGAAGGATGGAAGGTACTACCACAGAGCACGAGAGAGGATGGAAGGTACGACCAGAGCACGAGGGAGGATGGAAGGTACGACCACAGAGCACGAGGGAGGATGGAAGGTACGACCACAGAGCACGAGGGAGGATGGAAGGCACGACCACAGAGCACGAGGGAGGATGGAAGGCACGACCACAGAGCACAAGGATGAAAGGTACGACCACAGAGCACGAGGGAGGATGGAAGGTACGACCACAGAGCACGAGGGAGGATGGAAGGCACGACCACAGAGCACAAGGAAGGATGAAAGGTACGACCACAGAGCACGAGGGAGGATGGAAGGTACGACCACAGAGCACGAGGGAGGATGGAAGGCACGACCACAGAGCACAAGGAAGGATGAAAGGTACGACCATAGAGCACGAGGGAGGATGGAAGGTGAGGTGAGGGAGGAGAGTTGTGTATGTGAGAGAGTAAAGGCTGGTAATGAGTAAAGGTGGAGCAGCGAGCAGCACTTGGCACACTTCCATTCCTACATATTCGTTGCTCACCTCTTGCCTGGCCTCACTGCGTCTTTCTCCACCTCCCACACACCCGCCTCACCCTTCACATTCACACACCTCACTCTTCACCTACGCATACACACCACATGCACCTCCATACCGATGCATCCAATATTTATCAAACAATATATCCTCAAACCCTTCTCTTCATGCGTGCGAGACAGACCATACTGAAACATAACTCCTAAGTGAGAGCAACTCCCGTCCTCGTGGAGCGATACCTTTCAAGCTCCAGTAGCTTAGATCATCGTAGAATGACTCACAGTGTGCGCATCGTCCTACTGAAGCCTCCCACCTTAGGCTGACAGATTTCATTACACTATGTAAGAAACCAAACATTTGTAACAGGTAAACACGGTTAGCTTTTGTTCCATAATATAACTATCACATACAATTGGCAAGCCACACCCTGCGGGTGTACCTAATTTTGATATAAACCTTGGTAATTTAAACCGACAAAGTGGTTTAGAAAGAAACGTGAGAAAACACTAGCACATATTTATTAGAATTTTTTTCGGTAATGAGACTTTGATCATTTTAAATATGTTAGACGCGATGAAGGTCCCAGGGCCGAAACGGTTTTTTTTTCTTGAATAAATATCTCCTAGTGTTTGCTCAAGTGTCTTTCTAAACGTACCTAATGACTCGCGAAATAATATATATTAATATATATATATTAATATATATAATGTATATATATATATATTTTCTCAGCTGTCGTATCTGAGCTCCTCTGCAAAGACAGTGATTATGTATGAGTGTGGTGAAAGTGTTGAATGATGATGAAAGTATTTTCTTTTTGGGGATTTTCTTTCTTTTTGGGTCACCCTGCCTCGGTGGGAGACGGCCGACTTGTTGAAAAAAAAATATATATATATATATTAATATATATATATATATATATATATATATCATATATATATAATGAATGAATTAACACTATACGCCTAGTCACATATAAACAACTCCCGGTAAATAAAACGAAACGATACGAAGAACTTCAACGTGACCTGAATCCCTTTTATCTATCTCTGTGCATATTAAATAGAGTTGCCTGTGACACTAGCCACGCTGCTCACTAAATAAGAGTTACCTCTGCCACTATCCATTTCATGTTGCATTAGATGAAACATATGCTTATGCTAAGAAAGGTAGAAATAGAAGAACAGAGACGCTGGTAGTCAGGATTCGTTTATGTTACGTGGGAGGTTTGTGAAGCAATTGCAAGAGAGGAAAGACAATGTAAAGTGTTTATAAAGAAAGATAAACACTCTCCGAGAGTGTAATTTAGAAAGTAGCACATAACAAGAGTAAAGAATTAATGCCAAAATTGCACCACGTTGTAAATAATGTTGACAACATTTTACAAAACAAGATGTAGGATTTATTAAGATTGGATGATAGCAGTTTGTAAAGGTAGTCATATCTATATATTAGGATAGTGTAATTATAAAGATATAATGATACTTGTATATTGAAAAAGCCAACGATGAAGCTGCTACCGTCAATGGTGTGTCATATATTTGAGCTGTAAAGTACTGTCCTCATGGCGTTGTGTTCTCTCACAGGAAGAGCGGCGCGTTCTAGTGAACCGTCCACTAAATTTCAAGATGTTTCTTCTTCCCGCTTCAGTTGGTGGGACAATATACACAATATACATTTAAGAGAACAGTTAAAAATTCTAACAAACTTTAAAGTAGAAATTAATGGGTAAATTATCAATTCCCTGAATCAATCTATTTCATTCTTAGTTTTCTAATTGAAAACAATGCAACGAAAACTCCATGTAACCCAGATGTATTTGTTTACTGGGTATATCCTAGCGTCATATTAAAGTTCGCTATGTGATTACAATTGTAAATATATACACACCTACATTAATAAAGATAATAGGCCTCAAATTGTAATTTTCCGATCGGAGATGAGTTTCATTCATGTTTTCAGTGTTTTATTTTCAATAAACTTAAGCAAATAACTACTAAGTTCTAATAAATATTTCATACAAGACTAAAAAAAATAAGATCATAAGTGTGGCAGAGACGCTGAGGGCACAACAACTATATTACTGCTCTAACTTACTTCATATTAAAAAAAACGAACGCGCCAAAATCGAGCTAATTAAAAACTTGTTTTGATCAAGGAAAACTAGTTTATTAAATCACAATTTCTACCCTTTTAAAGTTTTTACCATCTTACCGAATGTAATATTCTAATACTCAGTAATGTAATACATCTAAACCAGCCTCGGATAAACTGCGGGTCACACTACAATATTTGGATTTCTCCTAAAAAAACGTTGTTGGCAGAATACAGTTGGATAGTGTAAAGAATAAATAGGCACAATACCGTGAATGCAACAATACACAAATAACAAAAAACCCGCACATGGGAAAAATAAATTTATGACGACGTTTCGGTCCCGAAACATCGGGGTTATTTTTGTGTTGAATAGTTTACGTTCGTACCATGAAAAGTCATCACCGACACATCAGTCATCACAGGCTACAAGCGACTACATCGCCTCAGTGTGCTTCACCACATTCTTCTACAATCTTCCCATACAACTTACCGTGCCCACACTGTTTAATCTCCAACAAGATTAATTCTTCTAATACTGAATAAGAATTTAACACTGGTAAGTCACTATGTTTTCGACAACTCTTGTCTAACTGTAATTAAAAAACTGTAACAAGTTCACAGCTCAAAAGGTATATTAAAATGATATTCTCAAGGCGGACGTGTTTTCAAATGAACCAAGCAAGAAATTCAACTCCATCACCACCACGTGAGGACTCTGCACGCCGCGACACCTTACACTTAAATTAATAATTTTCATATGAAAGCTTAATGCTGCGTTTCTACCTCAATATAAAGCTCTACCGGCTCTTATTGACCTTTCTACCTTATTATTAAAGTTCTAGTGACTTAGTAACCTTACTGCCTCAACATTCAGGCTCTGATGCCTCTTACCAACCATACTACCTCAACATTCAGATTCTAGTAACGTTACAACCACAACATTCTTGATCTTCGCTATCGTGCCACCAGTAAGGTTTGCTTGGTGAAGGAAAGCATACATAAGCAGTAATTAACGTCAGTGCTGAAACTCTCCAGGTTGAAAGAAATCAAGACTTGACTGAAGCCAGTAGTAATTGCACACCAACGTTCAGGAGGCCTGGCCTCAGGAGGCGGAAACAACAGCAGTCAGATAGTCAATGGTAATTATAGTTAGATAGGGATCATTTCTCAAACACACAGTGCATGATCAAGTGTGTTTACATCTGTCCAGACCCCACCGACTGTTGGAGTCTGAACAGACCACAATCAACAGTCACTTTCTACAGTTTTCTTCCTGGAGCCTATTTCAGGAGTCCCCGCCCCAGAGAACAAGCCCCATACCAGCCCATCCCCTGGGTGTTAGCCAGATCGACCAGGCTGTTTGTGACAGCCGCACGCAGTTTAACGTCATTACTGCCAAGATCAAGATCCCAAAACAGAATATCACCCATCCTCTCCCTCACACTACGTACATCATTAGCACCACCTTCCTCTCCCTCACACTACATCATTAGCACCATCATCTTCTTCCTCACTGTACATCAAAACACTACATGACTGTAATCCCCCATGATAAATGGCACCACAGAAGCAGGCGTTTACATGTGATTTACTAAAGTGTTGTCCACTTACGGAACTTGTTAGCGTCAGCAGCATTGGGAAACCTTTGTGGCAAAGCTTACATAATTCACGACACTCGTGTACATTACTGAACCTAAAATACCCTTGATCACAAAGGATAATTTACACAACTGTTCAACAAGATATTTAAAACATAATATACATGTTCGTTTAACAAGGCGTTTGCAATAGCACAATAAGCAAGATCGTTCAACAAGGTGTTTACAACACAATATACAAGATTGTTCAACAAGATATTTAGAACAACACAATACGCAAGACTGTTCAAGAGGGCATTTACAAGTGACAAATATATAAGATTGTTTAAGAGTGTGTTAACACTTTCTACCCCCGCTGGTCCTCATACCACACCTCTGACTCGGGTCCTCCACCAGACACAACTCTTCAGAATGAACCAATTACCAGGCGGCCAGTGGCACGAATATGCCAGGCGGAGTGTTGGCACTGTGTCATCAGGAATTCACCTCGCGTCAAGGGGAAAGTCTTCTTTGTCACCAGTGGTTGTGCTAGGTCAACTAAACCTAACTTGTATACCAAATACAGGAGACGGCCTGATCACTTTCATACATGTAGCTAATACCACAATAAGACGCCAACACTACCACAATAATTAAAGCGAACACCATAATAACAGACGTGTTCTTGTGACTAACAACAATAACAGACGTGTTCACGTGACTACAATTGATATAAAACTGTAATGGGTGGTTTTATCTGTCTGTTATGAGGATAATAAAAGAGAGGTGCCTGGATCATGCTTTAAGGTACTGAGATTTTTACCGCTCTTATGCTGGATTTTACTGTTTAATACTACTTTTTGAGTTCTATCAGAAAGTTAAAAATACATCTGCCTACGTTCCCCGTTATGTCCATAGCCTTCATTTTATGTGCAATCACCCCATGATCGCATTTGTAAAATGCCTTCACAAAATCCCTGTATACCACATCTGCGTTTTGATTTTCTTCAAACGAATACGTAATTCTGTCATAGTGGTTTAGCAGTTGTGGCAAGTATATCTCCCGGCTCTAAAACCATGCTGGTTTGGGTTGTGCAGAGAGTGTTTTTCTTTAAAATTGGTAGTTTGTCGTGTCATCACTCTGTCGAAGACTTTCATGATGTGGGATGTTAGGGCTACTGGTCTGTAATTTTTGGCTAGCGCTCTACTGCCTCCCTTATGCAAATGAGCCGTGTCTGCACTCTTAAGGTCTCTGGACGTGTTCATGTGACTGCTACCTTAATAATAGACGGGTTCAAGTAACTGCTACCTTAATAGACGGGTTCAAGTGACTGCTACCTTAATAATAGACGGATTCAAGTGACTGCTACCATAATAATAGACGGGTTCAAGTGACTGCTACCATAATAATAGACGGGTTCAGGTGACTGCTACCATAATAATAGACGGGTTCAAGTGACTGCTACCTTAATAATAGACGGGTTCAAGTGACTGCTACCATAATAATAGACGGGTTCAAGTGACTGCTACCATAATAATAGACGGGTTCAAGTAACTGCTACCATAATAATAGACAGGTTCAAGTGATGCTACCATAATAATAGACGGGTTCATGTGACTGCTACCATAATAATAGATAGACGGGTTCAAGTGACTGCTACCATAATAATAGACGGGTTCAAGTGACTGCTACCATAATAATAGACGGGTTCAAGTGACTGCTACCATAATAAAAGACGGGTTCAAGTGACTGCTACCATAATAATAGACGGGTTCAAGTGACTGCTACCATAATAATAGACGGGTTCAAGTGACTGCTACCATAATAATAGACGGGTTCAGGTGACTGCTACCATAATAATAGACGGGTTCAAGTGACTGCTACCTTAATAATAGACGGGTTCAAGTGACTGCTACCATAATAATAGACGGGTTCAAGTGACTGCTACCATAATAATAGACGGGTTCAAGTGACTGCTACCATAATAATAGACGGGTTCAGGTGACTGCTACCATAATAATAGACGGGTTCAAGTGACTGCTACCTAATAATAGACGGGTTCAAGTGACTGCTACCATAATAATAGACGGGTTCAAGTGACTGCTACCATAATAATAGACGGGTTCAAGTAACTGCTACCATAATAATAGACAGGTTCAAGTGACTGCTACCATAATAATAGACGGGTTCATGTGACTGCTACCATAATAGATAGACGGGTTCAAGTGACTGCTACCATAATAATAGACGGGTTCAAGTGACTGCTACCATAATAATAGACGGGTTCAAGTGACTGCTACCATAATAAAAGACGGGTTCAAGTGACTGCTACCATAATAATAGACGGGTTCAAGTGACTGCTACCATAATAATAGACGGGTTCAAGTGACTGCTACCATAATAATAGATAGACGGGTTCAAGTGACTGCTACCATAATAATAGACGGGTTCAAGTGACTGTTACCATAATAATAGACGGGTTCAAGTGACTGCTACCATAATAATAGACGGGTTCAAGTGACTGCTACCATAATAATAGACGGGTTCAAGTGACTGCTACCATAATAATAGACGGGTTCAAGTGACTGTTACCATAATAATAGACGGGTTCAAGTGACTGCTACCATAATAATAGACGGGTTCAAGTGACTGCTACCATAATAATAGACGGGTTCAAGTGACTGCTACCATAATAATAGACGGGTTCAAGTGACTGCTACCATAATAGACGGGTTCAGGTGATTGCTACCATAATAACAGACGGGTTCATGTGACTGCTACCTTTGATGAGTTTCGAGTCTTACTACTCTCGGAGCCCGGCCATGGGACAGGCTCGTCTGGTACTAGCCTGGTCAACCAGGCTGTTACTGCTTGAAGCCCGCTGCCACATATATCCATCACAGCCTGGTTGATCTGGCACCTACCTGGAGGGTATTCCGAGGATCAACGCCCCCACAGCCCGGTCCACGTCCAGGCCTCCCGGTGGATCAGGGCCTGATCAACCAGGCTGTTACTGCTCGCCGCACGTAGTCCAACGTACAAACCACAGCCCGGCTGATCCGGCACCGACTTTAAGTATCTGTTCAGCTCCCTCTTGAAGGCAGCCAGGGGCTTATTGGTAATTCCCCTTATGCATGGTGGGAGGCTGTTGAACAGTCTTGTTCCCCGGACACTTATGGTGTTTTCTCATAGTGTACCAATGGCTCCCCTACTTTTCATTGGGAGTATTTTGCACCGCCTGCCCAGTCTTTTACTTTCGTAGGGAGTAATTTCTGTGTGCAGATTCGAGACCATTCCTTCTAGGATTTTCCAACGAGTACAAGTCAAGTGCTTCCAAGCGTTCCCAGTAGTTGAGGTGTTTGATAGAACTTATATGTGCAGTAAAGGTTCTCTGTATGCTATAGATCTTGTCCAGTTTTCTCTTGAAGGTTTCTATAATTGTTCCAGTCGTGTTTCTGATATCTTCTGGTAAGATGTTGAATAATCTGAAGCCACGAATGTTGATACAATGTTCGATTATTGTCCCCACCGCACCCCTGCTCCTCACTGGGTTTATTTTACACTTCCTCCCATATCTCTCACTCCAGTATGTTATAGCAGTGTGCAGAATTGGGACCAAGCCCTCGAGTACTTTCCAGGTATATATTATCATGTATCTCTCTCTCCTCCGCTCCAATGAGTACATGTCCAAGACTTGAAGGCGTTCCCAATAATTTAGATGTTTCACTGGCTCAATGTGAGACGTAAACGATCTCTGTATTTGTTCCAGTTCTGATATTTATCCTGCTTTAAACGGGGCCGTACACAATAACAGAGGTGGTCGCATGACTGGTACACAATAACAGACGGATTCATTTAAGTACTTTTAACTGCAGTACTATGTTAACAGAGAAGGAAAAATTTATTAATATATATATATATATGGAGTAATAATTCCATGTGGGACATATAGCTGTGTTTGGAGACTCGATCCTGTTAGCTAAGCACGAAATAAAAGTACTCGCTGATGTTATACATGATCGTACCGTCGCTACTGTACAGATGGTGGTAGTGGTGGTGCAGCATGGTGATGCTACTTCAACATGGTGGTGGCGGCTGTAGCCTGGTGGTGCTATAGACAGACTGCGGCGACGACGCAACAGATAATGGTGCTGGAATACCGACAGTAATGGTGGTACAGCAGATGGTGTACCAGAGTACAGAAGGTTGGTGGTGGTGCAACTGATGGTCGTGCAGATGACGAGACAGGTGGTGATAACACTTGATGATTAGAGGCCATCACAAACTCTGCCACTGTGGATACTGACTGTTACCACTAACGTCACAACTGTCACAGCCTCCAGCGCTAATACCATCACCATTACCCTACAATCAAGCACTTCACCTCTGATCACACTGAAATCCCCTTACAGAGAGAGACACACACACACACACACACACACACACACACACACACACACACATCCTTTGAAGCCTAATTCAGCACGACACATGCTGTACGTCACGTCTCTTCCATTAACACAGACACCAGACTTCACACCTCCCCAAACACACAAGGAAAATCATGCAGCAAAACACACACACAGCTGAGTATCGACCACTGCAACCACAATTAGGTGAGTACAATTAGATGAGTACACACACTGGTGGGAATGACATCGATAGGATAAGAGAAGCAGAAAGACAATTCGAAGACGGCATTGTAATAAAGGGTAACACAAACACTGCCGAGAGACAGAGGATGATATCATGAGACCAGGTAATAAGTCAAGAAAGAGGAGGCCGGGTCTGTGACGGGGCGGCGGGGGCGGTGACCCTCGGAACACACTCCAGACAGGTAAGGTGAACTAACAACACATGGCGACACAGTATGCGATAAATTACCAGAAGGTTCAAAGAGGTTTTTTACAGAAAAATCAGGTGAGCTATTAGAAGGGAGGAGAATGATATAATCCGCAAAGATCAAAAGAAAATTTAAAGCCAAAATATGAAGTGAGCGAGCTAAGCAATCCAGATACAATCTTAGATATTAAGAAGAGTAAGGGAATAGTACGAACCCCTAGCAAGAACAAAGAAGTCGATGAAAACAGGACACTATAGCAATAAAATACAAGAAAATGAAAACAGGACACTATCAGACTGCTGGAAAACTGTAACCTGTGATTTACCTGTGACAAGTTTCGAAGATTTTCCTACACTTGCAGCCTGATGCCAGGCTTCCTTGTTAATTAATTACCTATTTAACCAGATTGTTGCTGTTAGCAGCCCGCTGGCCATTATAGCCATCACTGCCTGCTTGATCCGGGACTTGGCAGAGGTCCAGTTTTCCCTTAAAGACTTACACATTTATTACGACAGTGTTTCCGATAGCTAATGATAGCGGGTTAATTCTGGGGCCACAGATGTTGATTCACAAGCTGTTCCATTGCACTTATGGCGCCCATGCTTTCCACTATTTTTTTTTTTTTTTACAAATACCTCTCATGTCTTCACTTCAATAAGTTATGACTGTGCACATTTGAAAATAGCCCTCACGTGTCTTCTATGTATTTATTACCAGGTATTTTTCTCCTCTCTTCCAGAGTTAGGTTTCAAGGATTTTGAAACGTTCCTAGTAGTTGTTGTATTCTCTATTTTCTCTGTGTGAACAGTAAATTATCTTTGTACATTTTCCGGATCGGATATCTCTTCTGTTCTGAACAGAGGTGTAAACACAGCACAATATTGTACACATAACAAAAGTGATTCGAAAAGTACCACCAATGGTATTATCTTCCTTATTTTGAAAGTTCTCATTATTCACTCATCATTTTTCTGCCATTGGCTACACTTGCATTTGCCAGTATTTTTAAACCTACCTATGAGCTATTCCACTCATCTACAACTCTACTGCACCATCAGTTTTCCTGTATCCTTTAATACAGAGTTAATAAATTTTATTTCAAAAGACTGAAGTTTATGGTGTCTTCAGCGTCTCTCATGACACGTCCCTCAGGGAGGTTCACAAGCATACTTCCATCTAAATTATTAACTATAAAATATGCTAGAACGAACTGAAAATTAAAGGCACTGATCAGAGAGATGAAACCGGGTAGAAACATACACAGTACAACGCAGATGTAAGGATACAAACTAGTGGTCAAAGAACAGACGATGAGAATGAAACAGCAGCATTATATATAAAACAGAACAAGTTGAAGAAATATGCTCAGAGAAAGATACCCGAGGGAACCCTGAACAAACAGGAAACGAAACTGTGACGTCCACAGAGATAGTAGGCAGAGGGGATATATGTAGGTACTGTGCTAAGGGGATCTGTGTAATTTTATATATATATATATATATATATATATATATATATATATATATATATATATATATATATCGTGCCGAATAGATAAAACTTGCAATTTTGTCTTAAATAGCACCGCTCTTCTTGCCGAATAAGGCAAGCGAAAATTTGTGAATACAATAATTTCGCAAAAATCATTCTGAACCTAACGAAAAAAGTATATTTCACTGTTTATTAATGAATTATTGTAAACTTATCTAAAATATATTTAGTTGGATTAGGCTAAATTAAATTGCGCTTGTTATAATAAGGTTAGGTAAGTTTTCTAAGGTTCTTTTGGTACAAAATTATTAATTTTTACATTAACATAAATGAACAAAAATATATCTTTAAACGTATAAGATAAAATTTTAGAAAGGACTTAATTTTAAATGAGTTCTTGCTAATTGACCAGTTTTACCTATTCGGCACGACATATATATATAGATATATGTGTGTGTGTGTGTGTGTGTGTGTGTGTGTTTGTGTGTGTGTGTGTGTTTGTGTGTGTGTCTATATATGTGTGTGTATATGTGTGTGTGTATGTAGAGGTAACATTAGAAAAATGTTCTGATATTGCCAAGGAAGGGAAGATGTTGCTTATAATAAGGACTGCAGGCATTTCCACCCTGAGATTTACAGATCTTCATTAGAGTTCAGAGAATATGACCATAGTTACCCAAATTTCCCTGTGTAAGTAACGCAATGGTACAAAAATTCTTACCAAGAAAACGAGACCACAGCAAACAGCATTATTAAACAGAGAGAGGAGTAAAAAAAAAGATATACAATGAAAAGCAACAGGAGGTACAGAGATACATGATAGTGGAACAAAATAAAATAGTTGTTTATTGAACATACTACAACCAAGAGTACAACCAGTACCGGAGAGAACAGATACATGTACACCAACCATACTACAATATAGTAAAACACCAGAGGTACTAAAAAAATCTTAAATCCAAATATCGGGAATGGTACATCCACGTTTCTTTTCTTGCTAACATCCAGGGTAAAAAGACAACTAAAACTAACAAATTTAACTATGCAAGTGTACTCCGTACATAAATGCCGTTTGGAACATTCACAGAAATACATAACAGGAATGCTTTATAAACAGAGATACGAGTGTAGAGCCACAGGGAGTAGTAGTTTTGAGTAGTAGAGGTACTAAGAATCAAAGTGGAGGAAAGTAATCTGGTAATTTTTCTAGTATATTAACCACCATCTACAACGGCTGAAGAATTCAAGGAACTGATAAAGATAAAAAAAAAAAAAAACTGCCTTGAAAAGCCTAAACTAAATATTCTTCTTCTTGGAGATGTCAATCTGCCACACGTTAGATTATAGTCGACAACAGAAGTGTATCAGACACACTACCTGGAATAGCCCAGTAAACACATACCAAAAGTGTACTTTGAAAAGTTCGCTTTGAATCAACAGATACTAAAATCCCCCAGGAACAAAAACATTCTAGACCTGATCTTTACGAACAATGGGAAACCAATCGGGGACATAATCTCAATTACAACATACTCTGACCACCACCTCAAGTACCAACAAGCATAAAAACATAAGGAGGGATCAAAGGAAATAGCCAACGTTAAGATGTTTAACATGTCTAACTTCAACAACCAGAAAATTGACCGAGATCAGATAAAGAATTACCAAATATTACCTGGGAAAGTGTCTGAAACAATGTAAATGCAGATTATAGTATGAAAAAGCTGAATACTTACATGCAGTCTGTAAAAAATGTGTTCCGCTAAGAAAGCCTAAAAGAAGATCAGCCATTGAAAAATATCGGAGAATAATATACAAAACAATAAAGGTTACAGAGCTACTTTAAAATGAGAATATGCTGCAAAGAAGGAAAATCTACAACGAAAGAATATAGAACAAACTAAGACATTCTTACCAGACGAAAGAATCACATACAAAACATGAAACCACAGAAGAAATAACAAAAGCCTTGAATATTTTTACAGGTACGCAAATCCAAAATAAGAACTACCCCAAGAAATAGCCTACTACTAAATAGGAGGTTCCTACATCGACGACGAAAAAAAGAAACGAGTGAAATCTTCAGAGACAAGTATGAATCAATCAGTGTTCAGCAATTCACTAAATAGGAGAGTAGCGACTCACGGAAAGGTTCATTATGACCTCTGTCCAACCGACAAATCACACATCAAGACATAAGCACATATCGCTATACACGCAGCATCTGGGCCAGATTAACGGAACACTGTTTATAATGAAATTCAAACTACCGCTATCACGAGCACTCAGCATACTTTGGAGGAAGAGCGTTGATTTAGGTGATATTCCAGAAGTCTTAAAAAGTGCAGACATAGCTCCTCTCCACAAAGGTGGCAATAGTACCCATGAAATAAATTTCAGATCAGTGACGCCATCATCACACACAAAAATCTTTGACGGGGTGGCGAGACATCAAATAGTAAATTTTAAGCAAAGTCAATATGGGTTTAGACAAGGAAGATCATGTTTGTCACAACTGAATTATGACAAAGTTACAGGGATTTTGGAAGAAACCCAAAATGGAAATGTGGTCTCTATAGACTTCATGGTCTGCACGGACATATTCAAGAAGGGTAAATAGGTATACCAAGAATAGTAGACAAGTGAATTTCCAATTTTCTAACGAACAGAACATAAATATTAGTGAAGTAAAAAGCTCAGTGCCCCAAGGCACAGTCTTGGTACCTTCACTGTAACTCATCCTTATACCAGACATAGAAACGCAAACCAAAGCTTTGTATCATTCTTTGCTGACGATGCAAACAAAAAAATCAGCATAAAAGTCACCTCGGCAGAGGATACCGAAAACTTGCAAGAGGATATAAAGTCTTCCAGTGGGCGGTAGAAAATAACATGATGCTCAGGGATAAATTCCAGTTGCTCAGATATATAAGAATAAAGAACTCAAAAGGACAATTGAATACAAAAGATTCCATAAAATGAAAAGAACATGTAAAAGACTTGGGTACAGCGACGTCGGTTAACCTATAGTTTAGAGAAAACAATGAAACAACTGCTGCAAAAGTCAGAAAAATGATAATGAGAAATGAGAACTTGCAAAGTAAGAGCGCTAATGCCAACGGTGAAAGGTGCTCACACTGTTAGTATTGACTGGCTCAGAGAGCTTAAAATGTATTTTCGGCAGAGAAGGCGAATGGAGTGTTTATGTTATGAATGGAAAGAAACTGGATGTCCTAGCACTAAGCAAAACAAAACTAAAAGTGGAAGGAGATTTTCAGTGGGGAGGAGTAAATTGAGTTAAATCAGATATATATGAGAGAACTACAGCTAAAGGAAAAGTAACAGCAATATTAAGAGATTAATTATAGAAACAAAAGAGGGGTCCAAGTATTTACACCTAAGTATTATGTGCATTAGAATAAAGGTGGGATGTATGAAGTGGTTATAGTAAGTGTTTATGTACTTGGGGGGAAGATGCTAGATGTGTGCAATGGAGAGAGATATTGGAACGAATTAAGCAATATTTAGGGAGTTTTGAATGAAGTGAGATAATAAAAGCTGTGGGAAAATAAATACTGAAGTGGGAGAGATTGTTGTAGACAGCACAGTAGGTAATTTTGAAGCTCCAGGGGTAAGTCATGAGTGGATTTTAATTGAATTATGTACAGCAAGACGTTTGGTCAGAGGCAACTCCCCCCCCCCCCCTTTATAAAGGAAAACAAGATAAATAACTACACGAGATGTGATAGTGTTTAATGAGAGGACACTGCTGAACTATGATTTAGTAAATAAAGCACTGATAGGTACACTTCTGAAGAGCATGTTTTTTTTAAAGAGGCAAATGATATGTTAGATTATTATTTAGTTCTAACTACAATGAGAGAAGAGAGAGAGAGAGAGAGAGAGAGAGAGAGAGAGAGAGAGAGAGAGATATGGAATACATTGAGAATGACATCAGAGGGTGAGAGAAAAATGGAAGTGGATAAACTAAAGGAAACGTTAAAGGAAGATTTAAGCAACTACTGGGAGGAAGGTAGGCTCAAGAGTATACAGGTAAGAGGTCATTGAGGTAGGGTGCACATTTAAGAATTTAATGCTAGAATGCACAGCATACATTTGAGGTTATACGATGATGAATGCATGTGAGAAAAGGAATACTTAAGCAAGATCAAGAAGGTAGGTGGTAAGGGAGAAAAGTTAGCACATGAGAGGTTTTTACAATGAAGAAATGATATAGGAAAGGCAGTGTGTACGGAGACAGAAAAAAAAGAGACGTTAAATGAGTAGTGAAAAAGAGTACAAAAGGAAGCGAACTAGAGAATGAGGGAAGGGGGAGAGGCTTTCTTTATCATCAAATTGTGCTGTTAAACGCCAAAGAGGGAAGACGTTAGATGGGGAGGCTGCTGGAGAGAATATTTTGAAGAGCTGTTAAATATTGATGAATGGGAGGTAGTGGGCAGAAGTGGGTAAAGTAGCAGGGATAGACAGTATTAAGACTGAAATATTAAAAGCAGCTGGGGATATAATTTTGAAACAGTGTATTTGTGAAATATATGCATAAACGAAGGGAACATACCTAAGGATTGTCAGAGAGCATTAAAACACTGTTTCTTTATGTAGGGAGAAAAGAGGACAAGAGAGTGTTCAAGAAATAACGGGAATAAACCTGTTGAATATACCAGTTAAAGTGTATTGTAGAATTAGTATCGAAAGAAATAGGCATAAGACAAAAAGAAAAATTACAGAGGGTGTAAACCAAGTGTTTACACTGGAGTATATAAGTAAACAATGTTTAAATAAAGGTAAGGAACCCTTTAGTCACAGTTGTGGATTTAGAGAAGGCAAATGATGTTGTGGATAGGGAAGTAAAGTGGCAGATGTTGCAAATGTATGGAATAGGTAGTAAGTAAACAAGAGCAATAAAGATTTTGAATGTAGAGAGACTCACGTTAGCAAATGTGGGTAAAGGGGAGACTATTTTTCAGTAAAAGTAGGACCTAGAGAGGGATGTGTGATGTCACCATGTTGGTTTAAGATATTTAAAGAATGGGTTGTAAAAGAAGTGAGTGCTAGGGTGTTAGGAAGAGGTGTGGGGAATAAAAAGCAAAATTTGATACAATATGTAAACTATACACAAATAAACCTTCAGTTCCCAACCCCCCCCTCCCTCTTCCTGTGTTTCTGGTCCTACCCCTGATCTCTCCCGCAGTGCTCCTTTTTCATGTCCTTTGACTGATCCAACTTCTACTACTACCACCATTCCTGCTACTATCTTTACTTTTGCCTCCCTTCACCCCACACTTACCTTTCTATCTCCTTTACCAATTTAACAATTCTCTCTACTTTCTACTACCACTAATACTTAAACTACCACTACTTCTTTTCCTTCCTTTCTTGGTCCCGTCCCCGTCCAGTTCGCCTATATATACACTGGCTCCCTCTCTCTTTTATGTTAGTGTGACTTTGTAAATGGTCCAAGTCGGACCGAAACGTCGTCGTAAGCTCCTCTCTCCCATATGCGGATTGTGTATTGTTCCAGTCACGGTATTGTGTTTTTCTGTTCAATATACAAGCTGCCACTTACTCTTTACTGATGACATTTCTTTTGAGAAATACTGAAGAAAAGTTGGAAGAATCGACTGATGAGTTTGGGAAGGTGTGTAAAGGAATGAAATTAAATAGTGAACATAGAAAAGAGCAAGGTGACGAGAGTAAAAAAAAAAGTTTATGAAACACTGGATATCAGACTGGAGGGAGTATGGAGGAGTGGACATGTCGGCAGATAGCTAAGTCAGGTGTTGCATGTGTGTGGCTGTGTCAAGTTTGGGCAAGGAGTGTCTGACAATAGCCCCTGATGACACCGAAGCTTCTATAACTATCTTAACAAATCTTTGAGGACAATTGTCCTCAAAGATTCGTTAAGTTATACCATGAATTAAGGAAAGATCCTGGACTTCACCATATGAAAGCAGACAAAGCAAATGAGATAGTAATTATGGACAAGGTAGATTATAGGGAAAAAATAACATATTTGAAAACAGAGGAACTGACGTGCCCCTTAAAGCGAAGTTGAGCAGAGGCAACATAAGCCTCACGGAGACTATACTGATAATTAGGTAGAATACAGTATTAAAGTATGCAAGATTCTTTTCTTTCAGAACAAAAATCGTTTATATAATAGAAAAGAGGGCAACATGTCAGTAGTTAGAAGAGAAAAACTGGGACAGAGGAAACCGGTGAGCCAATATAGGTGTCAGCTCACGGGCAAGTATTCCAGGCCGCGGGGGCAGTGACCTTCCACCCATCAACACGTAGGTACCAGTGGAACAACACATGTGCCATGATGAAGAATTAGGCACATGTGCATTATCTGGGTATCTTTATTTGTAGACATTTCGCCAACCAGTGGCTTTATCAATACACGGACAATCTGAAGAATGTAGAATTATATACAAAAGATGAGGGACTGATTACCTCATCTTTTGTATTCTACATTCTTCAGATTATGTTCTCGTATTGATAAAGCCACTGGTTGGCGAAACGTCTACAAATAAAGATACCCACATGTTGCACATGTGTCTAATTCTTCATCTTGTCGGTACTGTATACTATTTATATACAACATGGGCCATATCTTATTTTCACATTAACCTGCCGGAGCAACATCCCGAAGATTAAGTCATCCAACGTGGTGTTGGAAAAGCCTACCATAGAGTTCTGACTTAGGAGGAAGAGGCAGCTATTTTTTGTCAGTCTTTACACAAGAAGACGTAAATGAGATTCCAGAAATTAACAATTATTCAGTTCCTGAAGAATTCAAATTAACTAATATTACTGTCACGAGGGATATGGTTATCAAACAAATAGATAAACTGAAGCAAAATCAGTCCCCTGGACCCGACGAGTTGTTTTCCAGGGTACTTAAAGAATGCAAAATGAAACTTAGTCAGCCATTAACGAATGTGTTTAATACGTCCATCCTAACTGGTGTTGTGCCAGAGATGTGGAAGATAGCTAATGTAGTTCCTATATTCAAATCAGGGGATAAGTCCATTCCATCAAATTACCGTCCAATAAGCCTCACGTCTATAGTAGGCAAATTATTAGAATCAATTATAGCTGATATTATCAGAAGTCACCTTGAAGAACATAATTTGATTAATGAATCTCAGCATGGGTTTACGAGAGGTCGTTCCTGCCTGACAAATTTACTGACGTTTTCAATAAAACATTTGAGGCAGTAGACAGTGATAAAGAATATGATATAGTTTACTTGGATTTCAGTAAGGCCTTCGATAGAGTACCTCACAAGAGACTCTTAAGAAAGGTGGCAGCTCATGGTATAGGAGGTAAAGTTCTAGCATGGATAGAGGCATGGCTTACCAATAGAAAGCAGAGAGTTTCCATTAATGGGGTCAAATCTGAATGGGGATTTGTCACTAGTGGCGTTCCACAAGGATCAGTTTTGGGCCCATTGTTGTTCATAATTTACATTAATGACCTTGATGAAGGAATTGCAAGTGACATGAGTAAATTTGCTGATGATACAAAAATAGGCCGTATAATTCATTCTGAGGAGGATAACAGTGAACTCCAAGAGGATTTGGATAAATTAATGTCTTGGTCTGAAAAGTGGCAGATGAAGTTCAATGTGGACAAGTGTAAGGTGCTTGTCGTTGGTAATGAAAATATCCCTCGAATTTATAAACTAGGTGAAGTTGAGCTTGATCATACAGAATGTGAAAAAGACTTGGGAGTCATGGTAAGCAGAAATCTAAAGCCAAGACAACAGTGCCTAAGTGTGCGCAATAAGGCTAACAGATTACTAGGATTTATTTCAAGAAGTATAAGCAACAGAAGTCCAAAAGTTATTTTACAGCTCTATACATCACTAGTGAGACCTCATTTGGATTATGCAGCTCAGTTTTGGTCTCCTTACTACAGGATGGATATAGATTCATTGGAGAACATACAAAGAAGAATGACTAAAATGATTTACAGTATAAGAAATCTCCCGTATGAAGATAGACTTAGAGCATTGAATCTCCACTCTCTGGAGAGACGTAGAATGAGAGGAGATATCATCGAGGTGTACAAGTGGATGATGGGCATAAACAAAGGAGATATTAATAAAATACTGAGGATATCGAACCAAGTAAGAACGAGAAATAACGGATTTAAATTGGATAAATTTAGATTTAGAAAGGACATAGGCAAGTACTGGTTTTCGAACAGAGTTGTAGATGCGTGGAACAATCTTCCGAGTAGGGTGATAGAGGCTAGGACCTTGGGTGGCTTTAAAAAGAGATTGGACAAATATATGAGTGGGAGGGGCTGGGTTTGATTAGTGTCGTGAGTACAGGAGTAAATTCTTAGGTAGTGGTGGTTTTGATAAGGACGTGCCTTGTATGGGCCAGTAGGCCTTCTGCAGTGTTCCTCCATTCTTATGTTCTTATGTTCTTATGTAATAGCCATCTAACAATGGTTCAGAGGTGGAAAAGAAGAACAAGAATGTAATAACATGCCACAATAACATAGCTGTAACAAGTCTATATTAACCCAGAACTTGGAAAGGAAAGTGTCGATGGCATTTCCATTCGTCGTGGACCATTATGCAATGATCCAGGACGGGCCGAAAAAAAACGTATAAAATCTCGTATCCATATTATAGAATAACAGTGAAAGTGGAATGAGAACCTCCAATATAGAAATGATACTCCTGGTTACTCCTCAGCACACAAAATGTATCGAGGTAGAAGTAAATTGAAAGAGTTGAATGACGAGGTGGTGGAAGTTATACACACAGCTTTCAAGAGTGGATAAGTTCAAAAAGTTCAGAAATCAGTAATGCAGATCAAAGTAGCTTAAGAGACTCGGTCAAGAATGACACACGATTTGCCCCGCACTCAAATCAGCTAGTACAAACAAGATGATTCTTCTAGCACAGAATTGCTAAAGAAAATGTAATTTGACCAATCAGCCTAATAAATGCGCCAAGAAGGCGGTGAACTTAATGTTTAATGTTGTCTTGTAGAGAAAGACAGTGCCACGGAGCAAGACAGTTTAAGGCAGTGTCACACAGCAAGACAGTTTAAGGTATAGTGTCACAGAGCAAGACAGTTTAAAGTATAGTGTCACACAGCAAGACAGTTTAAGGTATAGTATCACACAGCAAGACAGTTTAAGGTATAGTGTCACACAGCAAGACAGTTTAAGGTATAGTGTCACAAAGCAAAACCCAGAAAGTGTGTGTCGGGAAATGTTGCTGAGCTGACTTTGACAAGTGTTAGGAAGTGTTGGTTTATTGACCTTGACATGTGTCAGGAAGTGTTGGGTTATTGACCTTGAAAAGTGTCAGGAAGTGTTGGGTTATTGACCTTGACATGTGTCAGGAAGTGTTGGGGTGTTGATCTTGACATGTGTCAGGAAGTGTTGGGGTGATGACCTTGACATGTGTCAGGAAGTGTTGAGGTGTTGACCTTGACATGTGTCATGATATATTGATGGTGACACGTAAATTATAACTGGAATACACCGGTGTGTATTTTGAGAAAACATGGTGAGGAATCAGTGTGTGGCAACAGTTTATGACAGGTGTTCATAACTGTGATGGATATATAATATTGAAATGGAGATTTTTGTGGTGTCATGACAGGGATTATGTGGTGGAGATCTATGGTTAATGCGAGTAAAGAGCAGATGGTTAAAACTCACCTGAGCGAGGGAGCGAACCTCGTCTGGGTCGCGCCAGGTAGATATGGCGGGGCGGCGTTTCTCTGGGGCGGCTGTCGTGGGCACTCCTGGCTTGGGCTTCATCTCTGCTGGGGCACGCTCGAAGATAAGCACTCGTTCGGCCACACTGCCCTGCGTAAGGAAGGGTCTGATGGCCACTCCGGCGCTGTTGTATCCGGTGGTAGGAGACTGAGATCTCTCCCTGATGTGGGCCTTTTGTTGATCAGTCAGCTCAGGGTGTGGCAGAGCAGAGATGCTGCCCGCTACAAGCGGCTCTGGCGACCCTGCCTTCCTCATTTTACGTAACTTGCGTCGATAAAATTCGGGCAGCGTGGAACCCACTTCATCCGCTTGAATGCTGAAGGAGCCCCTCCACATGGAATCAGACAACGAGGTGCTGCCGTTTTCGAAGCGGGTACGTGCCATCATGACGCGGCCGTCCCCATTAACCGTTTGTTTGGAGATACTACGGTAGTCGTTGAGCCGTTGCGAAGAGTGTGGATGCTGCTGTGATTCCTGGTAGCGCACCTTAGCAAAGTCAACCGCCGACATGTCCCCGTCTCCTGCCTTGCCTGTCATTCGGCTGGTAGTCTCTCGAGAGTTGGAGACCTGTCTTATGACTGTCTGCGGAGCTTGTTGGTGTTGTGTTTGTTGCTGTTGCCTCATAATAGTCTGCTGCTGTATTTGTTGGTGTTGCGTCTGTTGTTGCTGTAGCTGATGTTGGATCTTTTGTTGCTGCTGCTGCTGCTGTATCTGTTGATTTTGAATTTTTTGATGTCCTTGTTGTTGAACCCGTTGTTGATGGGTTTCTATTGGCTTGTCAACATCAACTGTTACACTGATGGAATATTTAGGTCTCCTGATCTGACCAGACTCGGTAGTCTCTGGGTGGGGCACGGTACTACTGATGGTGCCACCTGTGAGGATAGTATTATTGGCAGGTAAAGTTGAGGAGTGGGTGTGGGTGGGGGAATGGGTGAGAGTGGGAGAGTGAGTGAGGGTGGGGGAGTGAGGGTGGGTGGGGGAGTGAGTGTGGGTAGGGATGGAGGGTGCAGACATAGGACGAGCCTGACCAATGGGTCGTAAGTGATCTCCATCATCAATTAAGGTGCCGGTGCGGAGGGCGTGCATGAGACGTTCCTCTTCCTGGTCGACAGCAGACATTGTCACAACCTTGTGTCGAAGTGGCACACTCGAGAACTTCTGGCCTCCAGTACTTTCTACCCTCGTTTCCAGCGTCGTTATGTAATTGGTGGAGGTGGTGGTGGTAGAGGCTGACGAGTACGAGGATGACGATGCAGATGATACATGTGAAGACGAAGTGTGACTTTTTGATTTTCTTTCGATGATTGTTGGTTGTTTGTTCTTCAAGGGCCAAGTGGAGGTGTTGGGCGGAGGTCCTTCATTCCAGCCAGGCTGAGATACCGGCGGGTTCGGAGAGGCAGAGCGCCGACTCCGAGAATCGTGCTCTACCTGCATGCGTGACCATTCTGTGGACACAGACGTGTCGCTTCTTGCTCCACCATAACGTCTTCCAGCTGTATTGGCATTACCAATGTTAGAACTGCTCATGCCACTGCCACTTATATTGCTGGACATGCTGTTGGCCATATGCTGTTGTGCAAACCGTCCTATGGTTCCCATTGCGCTGGCTGAAGAGACAATAGATCCTGGGCCAGTAATGTGATCAGCAGCATGGGCTGCCGCGCGAGATGTTATGGCCATCTGCCGTTCGAATCTCTGGAGTGCCTCTTGTATAGAAGAGGGCGCGCTTTTTGGTCGTTGTGATGCCAGGGCGGCGACCGCTGCGGCGTGGTGTCGCGCCTTATCTTCTATCACAAAAGAGTTTACCAGCTCCTGCAAGGATGCTTCGAAATCAGGATCCGCTAGAAGATCAAACGGGCTGTCGTGCTGTTGTTGCTGCTGCTGAGCAGGCTCCACACCTGAGTAAGATGAGGATCTCTCTGGGGGCGGAGGAGGATGGATAAGAGTACCTCTAGGGGACTGAGGAGCAGCAGGGGCTACGTACGGTCGAGGGCTACCCTGTGTCAACAGGGGAGAGGTGGGTGAGGAGTAAGCTTGACGAGGAGATACTGGTGACGACTGAACAACGTTGTTGTTAGGATATGGTGGCTGCTGAATGCCGGGTGATTGTGGTGACGAGCCCGGGGGGATGTAAGGACGTGGGGAAGTATTGAGGGTACGGACGGGGGAGGCGGCGTGAGGTCTGCCGTTGTGAAGTGCAGGTTCCAGAGGTTTTCTGGTCACTGCTGGTGAGGAGCCAGGCGGCGCCGGGCTGATACTTCTAACGGGTGTGCGCTGCTTGGCGGTGACTGACGAAGACCCAGCGGTGCTAGGCTCTCCTACAGCAGCCTGCTCGCCCCCGTCGAACAGGCTGCCCTCTGAGGTAACGCTGTGATAGCGGATAAGCTCGGTGGGGTTAAGACCGGTGGTCTTCCACGTCTGGTAGATAAGTTCAGCTTGGTTAGCGATCTGTGCCGCTATAGTGGAGACGTCGTCGGTCTGCATGAGTTCAGAAAACAATTGAACTGCCTCATGATGACGTGGGGCGCCCGTGGGCGGCTCCGGGCCAGGGGCCACGCGCCCTGCCCGCTTCTCTGCAGCCAGCTCGGCCAGCGTGCCCACCAATTTCTGGTATTGGCGAGCGTCCTTCTGATGATGATCTTTTCTGTCCTCTTTATCAAAACCTTGTGCCCACCGTCGCACGGCAAGTGCTATGCGTTCTACATCAACCCCGGTAGGTTGATCTTCCCGACGCAGACGCTGCGTAGGTTGAGACACTGCCGGCGTAGAGGACAATTGCTGCACCGGCTGCTGCTTCCCTTCCTCTTCTCGTAACTCTGTATTTCTCCTTGCTGCAACCTTCTTGCGGTTGTTGACTTCAACTATTTTCAAAATGGCGTCTCTGTCAGGTTGGACAGTTCCTAGTCCACTGTCTGGGTCGGTGAGGGTGACTACCACTGGCACACACAGTCCATAGTGCGCGGGACAGGGCGCGGGCGCGGCGCATGAATTTACACCCACCACGTGTACGCCGCGGCACGCATGCACACGGCAGGCACGCAACTCCACACGACTACTAGCGACCCTGGTCACCACTGCACGCCCGCACTGGCCGCGCACATTCTCAACCATAATAGCCGGGGCGCCAGAGGCGCGCCATCACCGGTGCCTGATCTGAAGGCACCTCTCACACACCACAACACTAACACACAACACCCACGCCACTCTTCACTGTGGCACACCACTGATCACTGGTGTTCTCAGTGCTCTTTCTTACACTACACTTGCACCAGCACATCCCAGGCTGTGAGGCGACGATCACTGCTCAGGAAGTACACACTGGTCTCCAGACACCACACTACTGGCTGCCGCCGATGCTGCTGCGCCTCCTCCTGCTTCTTGGCCCTGGCACCGCTGCCAACGCCACCCGGCTAAAAATGACACAATAATATTAGCTCGGCGCGGCGCCAAAGCTAGAACCAGCAGCCACTAGTTCCACTCTCGTCAGGACTCCTCCTGTGGTCAGCGCCTACATTACTCTCTCCACCATCCTACCTTCCATACACACCTACCTCTTACTACACTCGCCTATCGTTTTGCCCCGTCTGCCAACATGCACTCCTAATCCTTCTATCTTTGTTGCATTTCATCCACCTTTGCTCCGCCCAATCTACCTGTGTGCTTCATATATCTACCTGCGGCCTGATACAACTATGTGCTCTTACTTAACAATTACCAGCTCTGCCCACCTGTGTTCTGACTCCACTATTGTGTCCTAACATACCCACTTGTTTATCTAATCATGTACCTGAGCCAGACCTACCAGTGTGTCTGCCTGTGTCGCCTGCCAGCTACCTGTACCAATCCAACACCTTGTGTCCCGTCCCATCTGTGTTTTGCATTCCTTGTAACAGTGTTAAGCATCTCTTATTTTTTGAGTCATTCGAAAGTAATGCAAACGATAATGACGACTGTGTCTTTTAGTTCCAATGATACAAGAATTTTCTTAGCCTAGCTAGCCCATCACTGCAACCTTGACAACCAGGTTAGGTCGGTTGATGCCTTAGCGAAGAAAACTGTGATTCATCTCAAGAATACACCGTTTTTTCACCTCACCTCTTTCCTGCGCTTAAAGACAGTATAGCAGACACAACCAATGAGATGTGCTGATGTGAAGGACTCACTTATAATGAGTGACCCATATCTACCTACATATCCTCAATTTAACTAAGCCTGTTTTACTTAGGTAAGAGTCCTCAAGAAATAGGACAAGTGTTTCCTGAAGCGGGTCTTAGACAGGTGATCAGCCGTCGGAGCTTTTGGTCATCTGACCGAGGCCTTCCGCTGGCTTACCGGTTCACCCCTTTAAAAACTATGGTCATGGTAATAACCATTTAGGATTAGTAAAGCCTGTCTTATTCCTGTCTCCTCCCATTCTCCCCTTCCCTTGAAACAATCTATATACAACTAACCTACCCATATATTATCAACATAAACCACAGCTAAACTACCTAGATATTGGTCTCCCAGATGCTATCTGTACCCCACAACTTGTATACGCATTCTATGGCCCGCTACATACACCCTGTCTGCTACTAGTACAACAAATATCAGCCTACTACTACTACTACTATTTCTACAATTAATAGCATTTAGTAAACTTTACAGCAATATTAATCACAATATATTTCCAATATATATCACAAAATAAAAATTTAGGTCCAGTGCTTGAAGGTTTTGCTCTCAAGATCTTGTTCAAACTGATCTCTCAGAATTTGTATCTATGAATTTGCTATGTCTTGTGCTCTGTACATGTGGGGATAAAGCAGAAATTAAGTTTACATTAAGGGCAACAAGTAAACAAATAAATATATATATAAGTACTGTTCTCAGATCCTCCATAGAACCATATAACTTTCTGCTAGCTGAATATATATATATATATATATATATATATATATATATATATATATATATATATATATATATATATATATATATAAGAATATCACGCATACACACACACACGCCCGCGCGCACACACAGCTGTGAATCGATCCCTGCACCAACAAATGAGTACACACACACACACGGGCCAGGAGCTATGACTCGACCCCAGCAACCACAACTAGGTGAGTACATGGTGGCTAGCGCTCTTGCTTCACGCACGGAGGGCCCGGATTCAATTCCCTGCGGGGCCGAAACATTTATAAGTGTTTCGTTACACACACACACACACACAAACACACACACACACACATACATACAACAGGCCTAGTGTCTAATCGACATGTGCCTAGGACAAAATGGTAACTAACACACACACACACACACACACACACACTGTACTTAGTTATACACAGCCTCCTTCACCTGCTTACTAAGTGTCAGCTATCATTGTAAGGCGTCTGGTAATTAGTATAGATCCTTATAAGGCTAGATCAATTCAACACTAATATACGGCACCGTTACTCTCAACCAGCTCAACTTTGCTCATTAGCATCACCTTAAAGTGTTTCTGCGGGTGTATATATATATATATATATATATATATATATATATCAATAGCAACACTGCACTAGCCAGGGTTCGAACCCATGTTGTACTGGGCTGTCATGTGGTTCTCGCTCACAATGAGGGGCCAGTACATGGGTTCGAACCCTGGCTAGCGCAGTGTTGTTATTGCTCAATACCACTCGTTCGTGGTTACTATATATATATATATATATGGTATTCTTAACAATTCGGAAACGGGCGAAATTTTAAGAAACATTATCTCTCAGACCACAGCAGGATTCGAACCTGCACACTCTATCAAAGTACACAGTACTTTCGGCACTCAGCCTGATCCCAGATCTGGCTGAATATACATGAGTATACATACATACAGTGTATAATGAGAGTAATGGGCAATGCCACTTATCCTGTGACTGAATATATTACAATAAAAAAAGCTATTCTCTAAATGCAGAAAACGCTGAATATATGTTTTGTTGTAAAATACTATCAATGTTAGTGAGTGTGATCTAGCTTACACTGTTCATACGACTCTAGTATTAATTCTACATTCTTATACTCAGGTAAACCATACCACGGGTGGGGTTAGAACCCGTAATCAGAGAGTCCTAAAACTCCAGACCGACGCGTTAGCCACTGTGGCTAGAGCGTCGGTCTGGAGTTTTGAGACTCTCTGACCGCGGGTTCTAACCCCACCCGTGGTATGGTTTGTTTGCAAGCGTGTCATTACGATTTCATGAGTCATACTCAGGTAATTCTATTATTATTTTTATTACGTTTATGGGGAAGCACAAAACCCGTATGAGTAGCAGAGCGCCTGATGAATGGAAGGTATTAAGATTCGAGATGAGAAGTTAATATCTTCGGTTCCTTGGATCAAGAGCCCTTCACCGACATGAATGCAATCTTTTTGAATGGTGCATCATTCTAAGACATGGCGTCGAAGAATGTGTTTATCTTTCTCTCTCCACACACTTTACATTGTATTTCTTCTCCTGATCTTGCTACATCAATCTTCCACATTCACGGGTAACCTAAATCCTGGCCACCACAAATACACTCTCCACTCTCCTATTTCCACCTTTCTTACCATAAACAAATGTTTCATCTTCAAAGAAATACACAAGTACAAAAAAAATCCTAATACCACGAGTGATACCCATACAAAGCTGAACGTACCCTGGAACTGAGCAGCCACATGTGTCGCCGCCTTTCTTTTATTTCATCTTTTATGCTTAAATTTAAAATTTTATAGGTTTGTGTAAATTATTATAACTTTAAATAAAAATATCCTAACAGTAAGGGAACGTTCAGAAAATGACGCTGGGAATGACTTGAGAAAGAAGGTGTTGAATGACGCTGGGAATGACTTGAGAAAGAAGGTGTTGAATGACGCTGGGAATGACTTGAGAAAGAAGGTGTTGAATGACGCTGGGAATGACTTGAGAAAGGTGTTGAATGACGCTGGGAATGACTTGAAAGGTGTTGAATGACGCTGGGAATGACTTGAGAAAGGTGTTGAATGACGCTGGGAATGACTTGAGAAAGGTGTTGAATGACGCTGGGAATGACTTGAGAAAGAAGGTGTTGAATGACGCTGGGAATGACTTGAGAAAGAAGGTGTTGAATGACGCTGGGAATGACTTGAGAAAGAAGGTGTTGAATGACGCTGGGAATGACTTGAGAAAGAAGGTGTTGAATGACGCTGGGAATGACTTGAGAAAGAAGGTGTTGAATGACGCTGGGAATGACTTGAGAAAGAAGGTGTTGAATGACGCTGGGAATGACTTGAGAAAGAAGGTGTTGAATGACGCTGGGAATGACTTGAGAAAGAAGGTGTTGAATGACGCTGGGAATGACTTGAGAAAGAAGGTATTGAATGACGCTGGGAATAACTTGAGAAAGAAGGTGTTGAATGACGCTGGGAATGACTTGAGAAAGAAGGTGTTGAATGACGCTGGGAATGGCTTGAGAAAGAAGGTGTTGAATGACGCTGGGAATGACTCGAGAAAGGTGTTGAATGATATTGAATAAACACAGGTCAGGGACGCACGCTGACCTACATGGATTATAATAATAAAATAAGTATTATTATGAGGAAGTACTAAACTTTTAGGGATCATACAGCGTACAGTAAGTTGACTAGCTTGCTGAGTGTAGTAGTAGTAGTTAGTAGTAGTGAGTAGTAGTAGTAGTAGTGAGCAGTAGTAGTAGTAGTAGTAGTAGTAGTGAGCAGTAGTAGTAGTAGTAGTTAGTAGTAGTGAGTAGTAGTAGTAGTAGTGAGCAGTAGTAGTAGTAGTAGTAGTGAGCAGTGTAGTAGTAGTAGTAGTAGTAGTAGTGAGTAGTAGTAGTAGTAGTGAGCAGTAGTAGTAGTAGTGAGCAGTAGTAGTGAGTAGTAGTAGTGAGTAGTAGTAGTAGTAGTGAGCAGTAGTAGTGAGTAGTAGTGAGTAGTAGTAGTAGTAGTAGTGAGCAGTAGTAGTGAGTAGTGAGAGTGAGTGAGTGTAGTATGGTGAGTGAGTAGTAGTAAGTAGTAGTGAGCAGTAGTAGTGAGTAGTAGTAGTGAGTAGTAGTGAGTGAGGAGTGTGAGTAGGTGAGTAGTAGTAGTGGCAGTGAGTAGTGAGAGTAGTGTAGAGTGTAGTGAGTAGTAGTAGTGAGTAGTGAGTAGTAGTAGTAGTAGTGAGCAGTAGTAGTGAGTAGTGAGTAGTAGTAGTGAGTAGTAGTAGTGAGTGAGTAGTGAGTAGTAGTGTAGGCAGTAGTAGTGAGTGTAGTAGTAGTAGTGAGTAGTAGTAGTAGTAGTAGTAGTAGTGAGTAGTAGTAGTAGTGAGTAGTAGTAGTAGTGAGTGTAGTAGTAGTAGTAGTAGTAGTAGTGAGTAGTAGTAGTAGTGAGTAGTAGTAGTAGTGAGTAGTAGTAGTAGTATAGTAGTAGTAGTAGTAGTAGTAGTGAGGGAGTAGTAGTGAGTGAGTGTAGTGTAGTAGTAGTAGTATGATAGTAGTAGTAGTATAGTATGCTGATGAGTAGTGAGTATGATTTGCTTCAGTTAAAATATGCCATTGTATAATTTTAATATTATTATAGTTTACTGCAAGAAGAACTTATAAAAATGCCATTGTATAATTATCATTTATATTTTCTCCACGTGGTTTGTGCATCACCATAAAGGTAAACACGTTGATGACGTCGACACTCCATCACACTAGCATGTGTGTCATGCTTCACGCCTCTGTTTACACACCTTGTGTATCAACAAACCACCACTGGTGACTCTTGAAACCGATTACAGGTTAAGATATGATAGGTAGAGGCAGTGGGGATGGGATGTAAGTGGAAAGTTATAGTGGTGAGAATGAAGAGGAAAAGGGAGGGCAGGGGAAGTAAGAGAGATGGGGAAAGAAGGGAAAAAATAAGAGGGAAAGGGATAGAAAGAAGCTTAACATCGTTAATAAAACTTTACGAGTTGTGATATTTTCCCACTTTGGTGAGTACCTCCGACCATTATCTACAGTGTTAAAAGTGTGTCAAGTGCAGTGGCGTAGTGTTAGAGCGTCATATGATTTCGAAGAATTCCGAAACAAGCTGAAAAATGGAGGAAGGATACATTTCTGGACACCAGAGGAAGAGGCAGAGTAGTCTGAGAACACTCAGCGGGGTTTCGAAACACCTCCGGTTCGTTAGTGTCACCCCATGCGGCAGTCAGGCAGGGGGCCAGGGAGTGATATATGGTCGTGAATGGGCGAGGCTGCAAGCCTCCCTACACCGTCCTCTAGGACACGCTCATCTATCCTACATTTACAGCAGCGTAAGCGCATATATTTCCCGTCGCTGCGGTATCAGTTACTCACTTTAAGCACAGCTTAGTGTCGGAACAACTTACTTCCATGTCAACAACAGTTCATGTTATTGAACGCGGTAAAGAGGACTCTGCAGTGGAGAAGGCACTACTCTTCCCCCGTCGTTCCTCCCCTCCTAACTCCTCCAGAAGTGACACAGCAGTAACATTCCGCATGACACGCGCCCAGCCTTTTACAGAACATCAATTATGGGCAACAGCAGCTCCAGCTTTAAACCTAAAATGGTTGTAAAAGTCTATACCAGGTGACCTCCTCAATTATTTATCTTAGTTCACTGCTACAAATACGCAAGGACAAACATTTTGCCCTGCCCTTAACCGTGACTGGTTTCTAATTGTGTTTCTACTTTCAGAGATCGGCTTCAGGACATGCTAAAAAAAATAGGCCATCACAACCTGCTTGATCAGTGATAACTTTTCTTCTGTAAGCATTTGTTTAGCTCCTCCAAAGGCCTTTTTTTCGTAAATGTAATTAGGACACCAGTAACCTTTCAGTATCTCCTGCAATATTTCTAACTTTAGTGGGTTATAGTTTAGTGTGTGTAGATCGGAGACCCGACCTTCGAATACGTAACCTGTATTATGATATTATTTTCTATCTATATGCCAGGGTGTACATTTTAAGTGCTCTGAATCGGTTTCAGAAGTTTAAATGATTGACTGACCCTCAGAGAGCAGTAAAAGATATGGTATCTGTATATTTTCCAGTTCGGATATGTGACCATTGAAAGGTAAGCAAAATATAGTATTCTACATAAAAGCGCCACTTCCACCTTTGCCACAAGCTACGGCGTTTATATATCTAGTTCTTTTTACCTGCTGCCTCCCTTAAAACAACGATGTGTGTTGTATGTGCTTTACAGTTTTCGAGTCTTTAGTTCCCTATCGCTCTCAAAGCAGTTGGACTTTGTTAGCGATGAAAATCTTATTTTATCTGCTGCCTAATGGAAGACTTCTTGATACATGTCTTTTTCAGCGTTGTCTACCAAAGTGTCTCTTATACTGCTTTTTATATCATCTGCTCTTTTATGTAATAATGACATTCTGTTCTCTTATTTGTTTTGTCTAATATGAAAATTCTAGTGTTTGTTCTATCTATTTTTTTTTTTTTGTGTGTAGTTTTCTGTATTTTGTTGGAGCATTTGTTTTCGCTTGAGCAATTCAGTAACCTTTCTGCAGAGACATCTACATTTTCGTTATACGTTTCAACTTTTATTGGGACAATGTTTCGATCTGATATGATCTTCTTAAAGCTTCATGTAGGGAAAACGTCGCTTTAATACAGGTCTCATTTTGTTATGCGAGTCATTTTAATCAAAAATCTTGATAAAGAGCTTATCAAAACGAAACGTCAACAAAAGCTCCTTCTGCCAAGGTGTTATTTCTTGGATAGTCTCAGCAGTACGCCATTTGTATCCAATGTTTAATTTGGCTTTAATCTTTGCCAGAGGGACATATTACTTTATGAAACTGTATGTGCTTCTGTATTCATGTCTCCACCTTACAAACATGACATGCATCTGTCACACTGGCCGCTGTCATCACACTTGCTTAACCACTGCAAATCAACAAAGGTGAATATTACACGAGGAAAGATATTCCTCGTTTAATATTCAGGACTTTCCATCACCTATTTGTTATTCCTTCCTCTTGGGCCCTGCCAACTTCTCCAACTCTTTCTCCGACAGTTATACCTTACGTTCGCTAAGTAGTGCTAAACCCTTGCGGTTCATTCAGCGCTGCAGCTGAATTTCATTACTGGAAATAACATGTTAACTAGTTGGGATGAAATATGTCTTTATTGTGTTTTCTCACGAGATGAGTAATGCAGACCAGGAAACTCGCCCCTACAGGAGAAAATCTGAATCTATTTCCTCTTCAACTGTATTACACCTACTTCTAAATGTTGTTTCCTGCACTTCTTATCACCCATCATCCAACACTACCGTTTCTTCCACCTTCTATTCCTGTCATTCTGGCAACTTTCTAATTTTCCTTCCTTGATAGTCAATCTAACGATCACATCTCTTCTCCTCTACTATCATGTAATGACCACCTTTCTTCTCTTGCTCTTCACGACCTAAACCGACTAACTCTTCTCCTGCCCCGTGCAACCCTCTAACGAGCACCTCTCTCTTTCCTGTCGCTCCCTCCTCTTGAAGGGAGCGCCGCCTCAGTGTCTGCACGTACTGTAATCACGCTGCTATACAAGGCAGGATTTATAAAATATACAGATAAAGTACATAATGGAGAGACTTTGGCCTACACAGATATAACACAACAGTCACTTGTATTGGAGGCAGTAGCTGAGTCACAGTAATACTCACTCAAAGACGATTATCTTCTTAATTTTGTTGTTACTCGGTGTTAAACATTAATGGTATGGTGATACCGACAAGATGTGGAAAAATGACACTGATGTATAGTTCTGGTCCTTCTCAAACCCAACTTATCTCACCACAATTGGCCTGGTGGCGAAAGTTATCCCTTTACACAATGAGGGTCCGGGTTCAATTCCCGCAAAGGGTGGAAATATTGGGCGTGTTTCATTACACCGGTTGTCTATGTTCACCCATCAGTATAAATGGGTACCTGGGTGTTAGTCGACTGGTGTGTGTCGCATCCTGGGACAAAAGTGACCTAATCTGCCCGAAATACTCTGCATAATAAGCGGCTTTCTATATAGTAGTATGTCATTGATGTCAGCTAGGCCTGTATATCTTGTACATGTACTTGCAGGAATAATTATTATTATTATTACTACCCTCGCGGCTTTCCACCTGATTCCTGCCGCTAAATATACTCGTTTCTTAGTTATCTCTATATTAGGACTGAAGAAGCCACTCGTGGCGAAACGTTCCTTTAATAAATATCCTGAGCTGTACACAAGTGTCTTTTTCCATATTAAGGCGCATACACACTAAAACAAGCTTATATAGATAATATACAATCCCAACTTAAGTATGAACGTTCAAAGAAACAGTTCAACGTCCATAGAGTCATTCAAGCAGTGTAGATGTGGTGGCCAGGATGGAGTTGTGTGGAGGTGGTTATTAATACAAGCAGGGTACATGTGGTGGCCACTAATACATAAAAAGAAAGAGCACTGCAACAGGCCTACTGGCCTATGTTACGCATATGACGGAGGAAAACAAGAGGATTCGTAGTAGTCCTGTTGTGAGTCCTCAGGTCAAGAAGAAACCTGGGCAGTGGCCGGACAGCATGGGACCAAGTTGAAGATCAAGAAGACGAATGTAGAGGTAGTAACGACGAAGAAGAAAGAAACTACTGTGGAAACTTCGAACTCCTTTTCTGTGCTACCAGACGAATGTGAGTCGACTACTGGGAATGTCACGACGAACGGCACCAAGGTAAAAACATTGTTGTTGTTGTTGGGGATAGCCAAGTTAGGTATATGGATAGGACCTTCTGCTTGAAAGATAGGAGTAGGAGACAGAGGGTTTGCTTTCCTGGGGCTGGGATGAAAGACATTGTTAGCCGGCTTGACAACATCATGCATGGTAATGGGATAAATCCTATTATCTGCCTCAGTGCTGGAGGCAATGATGTAGCCAAGCGTAGAAGTGAGGATTTAGTTAGAAGGTATAAGGCAGCAATAGACATCATTAGGAAGAAGGGAGGGAGCCCTGTTATATATGGCATTTTGCCAAGAACGGGTGTTGGAAATGAATAGCTGTCCAGAGCAATTGGTATAAATTGCTGGCTGGACAAACACTGTAAGGATAATGCAGTCCCATTCATTGACAACTGGGACCACTTCTATGGCCGAAATGACATGTATGTCAGGGATGGGGTTCACTTATCCAGAGAAGGTGTAGGATTTCTCGCTAGCTCAGTTGAGGATGCTGTTAGGGCTTTAAACTAGGATTAGTTAGAGGTATGGGTTTAGGAATGGTAAATAATGAGGGTCAAAATATTGATTTAGGCTTTGATATCATAAATCTTAATAATAACATTAATCGAGTAACACAGGGTAATGATAGTAACAGAAATTGTGTAAAACAAAAGCTGAATATGAAAAAGGTTCACAAGAAGATACATATCAATGTATTTATACTAACTGTCGAAGCGCCAGAAATAAAATTAACGAATTACGTTTGGTAGCATGTGCTGGGAACTTTGATGTTATTGCAATAACTGAAACATGGTATAATATAAAGAGTCGGGATATGATTGCTGAGTGTCATATTCAGGGGTTTAAGTTGTTCCATGTAGATAGATATAATGGGAAAGGGGGTGGAGTTGCATTATATGTACGAAAAAATATAAATGGCTGCATAAAAACAAGGCATAAAAATAGATGAATCATTAACAGAATCTGTTTGGGTAGAGTTTTTAGAAGGTCAAGAAAAACTGATTCTAGGTGTAATATACCGACCTCCAGCTTGGATCACGATAGAGGGAGACTTCTTTGGGACGAAATTGTTAGGGCTTCTAGACACAATAACGTAGTGATAGTAGGGGATTTTAACTTTAGTCAAATTGACTGGACTTCTTTGACCGGTAATCTGAAGTCCAGTGACTTTATGGAAGTAGTTCAGGACATTTTTCTGAAGCAGTGTGTGAGGGAGCCTACCAGAGGTAATAATTTGCTCGACCTTGTCTTGTCAAATAAAGAAACCCTTGTAAATAATCTGGAGATCACTGAAGAGCTTGGAGCTAGTGATCACAAATCCATTACTTTTAATATTACCTGGGAGTACGAGAATAGGGATAATACGGTAAAAGTTCCTGATTTTCGTTCTGCCGATTATATTGGACTTAGAGAACACCTGTCTAATCTCGACTGGGGTAATCTAGCTAACGATTACGATGGGATCTGCGTTTATGATTTGTTTTCTTAATAATGTACAACGTGCACAGAGTATATTTATTTCCCAGAGAGAATTTAGGTCAAATGATAACGATCCCAAATGGATTAACAGGAGGCTAAAACATTTATTAGGGGAAAAAAGAGGAATTTATAGGCGCATCAAAAGAGGAGATGTTAACCTTATTGACCAATATGTTCAGTTTAAAAGAGAAGTAAAAAGGGGGATTAGAAAGGCTAAACGTGACTATGAGATTAAGGTTGCTAATGAATCAAAGACTAATCCAAAAGGGTTCTTTCAAGTGTATGGGACGAAGGTGAGGGAAAAGGTAGGACCTCTGAAAATTGGGAATGGACAGCTGACGGATAACGAACTGGAAATGTGTTCTCTATTTAATGACTATTTTTTGCCAGTCTTTACACAAGAAGACGTAAATGATATTCCAGAAATTAACAATTATTCAGTTCCTGAAGAATTCAAATTAACTAATATTACTGTCACGAGGGACATGGTTATCAAACAGATAGATAAACTGAAGCAAAATAAGTCCCCGGAACCCGACGAGTTGTTTTCCAGGGTACTTAAAGAATGCAAGATGGAACTTAGTCAACCATTAACGAATGTGTTTAATACGTCCATCCTAACTGGTGTTGTGCCAGAGATGTGGAAGATAGCTAATGTAGTTCCTATATTCAAATCAGGGGATAAGTCCATTCCATCAAATTACCGTCCAATAAGCCTCACGTCTATAGTAGGCAAATTATTAGAATCAATTATAGCTGATATTATTAGAAGTCACCTTGAAGAACATAATTTGATTAATGAATCTCAGCTGACAAATTTACTGATGTTTTTCAATAAAACATTTGAGGCAGTAGACAGTGATAAATAATATGATATAGTTTACTTGGATTTCAGTAAGGCCTTCGATAGAGTACCTCACAAGAGACTCTTAAGAAAGGTGGCAGCTCATGGTATAGGAGGTAAAGTTCTAGCATGGATAGAGGCATCACTTACCAATAGAAAGCAGAGTGTTTCCATTAATGGGGTCAAATCTGAATGGGGATTAGTCACTAGTGGCGTTCCACAAGGATCAGTTTTAGGCCCATTGTTGTTCATAATTTACATAAATGACCTTGATGAAGGAATTACAAGTGACATGAGTAAATTTGCTGATGATACAAAAATAGGCCGTATGATTCATTCTGAGGAGGATACCAGTGAACTCCAGGAGGGTTTGGACAAATTAATGTCTTGGTCTGAAAAGTGGCAGATGAAGTTCAATGTGGACAAGTCCTTGGTAATGAAAATATCCCTCGAATTTATAAACTAGGTGAAGTAGAGCTTGATCATACAGAATGTGAAAAAGACTTGGGAGTCATTGTAAGCAAAAAATCTAAAGCCAAGACAACAGTGCCTAAGTATGCGCAATAAGGCTAACAGATTACTAGGATTTATTTCAAGAAGTATAAGCAACAGAAGTCCAAAAGTTATTTTACAGCTCTATACATCACTAGTCAGACCTCATTTGGATTATGCAGCTCAGTTTTGGTCTCCTTACTACAGGATGGATATAGATTCATTGGAAAACAGAGAAGAATGACTAAAATGATTTACAGTATAAGAAATCTCCCGTATGAAGATAGACTTAGAGCGTTGAATCTCCACTCTGGAGAGACGTAGAATGAGGGAAGATATCATCGAGGTGTACAAGTGGATGATGGGCATAAACAAAGGAGATATTAGTAAAATACTGAGGATATCGAACCAAGTAAGAACCAGAAATAACGGATTTAAATTGGATAAATTTAGATTTGGAAAGGACATAGGCAAGTACTGGTTTTCGAACAGAGTTGTGGATGCGTGGAACAATCTTCCGAGTAGGGTGATAGAGGCTAGGACCTTGGGTGGCTTTAAAAAGAGATTGGACAAGTATATGAGTGGGAGGGGCTGGGTTTGATTGGTGTCGTGAGTACGGGAGTAAATTCTTAGGTAGTGGTGGTTTTGATAAAGACCTGCCTTGTATGGGCCAGTAGGCCTTCTGCAGTGTTCCTCCATTCTTATATTCTTATGAAACAAGTTACTGTTCTGTCTACTGAAGAAGCCTACTGTGTAAGCGAAACGTTTCGGAATAAAGATACCTAACTGTTGCACATGTGTCTTACTTATCAGATCCACGTCCCATCCTGTACAACAGTTTCTCCCACTTAAGCAGTAAGGTCTCCCACAACAATTACTTTATCCCTTGGTTCAAAACTCCTAAACATTCACTCAGCACCTCCCAAAATCTCTCTCATCTACACTCTCTTCGGACCTAATTATCATCTTTATATTTATGTCGTGATTAGCGGATGGAGTATCGAGCCTCAACCACTTCTCGAGCAGAAGGATCACAAAACGGGCTTAACTCTTTTCGTAAATGAAAATTATATCGATCTGGACTATAAAGAACTCTGAAATATGTAGATCACCAACCTGACTGGCCAGATACTGGTCCATGACTAGCAGACACAAGACCGAGCCTCCACCAGTCCTCGCTCTGAACCACCCATATGAGTTTAGCACCTACCATACTTCTCAGGTCAGAAGGAGAAAGAGAGATAGGTAAGGAGAAAGAGAAATTATTTGAAGAGCTTGCTACGATGATGTTAATAATTAGGACCCGTTAGGGTATCATCATCAACCTAGGAGAGCACTAGGTAGTGAACCAGTGTTTTTTCTTAATGTGGTGTAAAACCAAGCTGTGTTGAGGCAGCAGCTGGTGAACCAGTGACAGGTTATAATTACAAGACCTGTATCAAGAGACACTTGTCCTCTGTAACAACAACAACAACGACGACGCCACCGTCACCGCCACCACTACCACCTCAACGCATTGACCTGGGAAGTATTCTTCACTACTTAATGAACATCCAGGACGCAGTTCAAAATTATAATGGTGCCTTTGAATGATCAGTGTTGTTATTCTGGAAAGGTCGTTAAGTGGTTGTGATTATGGTGGGTGGTGAGTGGTGGTGGTGGATGATGGTGGTTGTGGATGGTGGATGATGGTGGTTGTGGATGGTGGATGATGGTGGTTGGTGGTGGTGGTGGTTGTGGGTGGTGGTGGTTGTGGGTGGTGGTGCATGATGGTGGTGGTGGGTGATGGTGGTGGATGATGGTGGTGGTGGGTGAGGTGGTTGCGGTGTAGGTGTTGTGAGAGCCACTGGGGGAGGGGGTGGCAGTGAGGCAGCCAACACAAGTGACCTTGGAGGAGCCACCCACCTTATCATCACCAAACCTGGAGGTGAAGCAGCTGCCCACCTCTTCTCTACCTCATTGTCTCACACGTCCCTCCCACGGCTGCTTTCCATCTCGACATTCGCCACCTCACCACCCACTCGAGGCCTACTTCCTACTACTCACACACTTGCCACTCCAGGGAACGTCAACTAGCTCGTCCTCTGTACGACCGTCTATTCCAACACACACACAAACACACACACACACACACACACACACACGGGGCCAGATGTGAATCGACCCCTGCAACCACATATAGGTGAGCACGCACACGCACGAAGCTTGCTGCCACACAGCAACAAACGCTCTTCTCCACGACTCAGTTTCGTGTCATCACGCTAAGAACTGCTGCTGGGTTTAGCCCCGGCACTTTTCCTTTTTCTGTAGCTATTTTCTATTCTTCAACTATCCCCACTTGCCCCCTCACTTCTAGTGGGTCCTTACCTGTGAGTTCCTTCTAGCTAAGAATTCTTCGACGTGACCCATCTTAGTGAAAACGGCGCCCACACTTAAAGCCTTTGCTCGCATAAACATTAATTTCGTCAGAACATTTGTTAACATGAAGATGCGACACACGTTGCAGAAAAAAAACATTCATTGTCAACGTTTCGCTGTGTAGTTTTTTTTTAAGTCATGACTTGACAAGGCTTTACAAAATGCGAAACGAAACCAATAAAAGCGTGTTTTGCAACGTGTCTTTTTCCTCACTATTGTCGGCAGTATGACAATTTGATCCCTCTACCATGAACACTAACCTCTACAAAATTTCTGTAATTTGAGGCTATATTTAATAACGAATTTTAGAATCTAAATTGTACAACTTTTCAACTCGGGGTTATGAACACTTCATGAAGCGGAAATATGGTATGGTGATACCGACAAGATGTGGGAAAAAACATATACACAGTTCAGGACACGATATTGTCCATTCTGGAGACCGCAGTAAGATGTTGACAGGTCTTTCTCAAACGCAACCCGTGTCACGGTTGTACTACTACTGCCACCATCCTTTCCTATCCTGCCACCTGACTCCTCTCACTATATATATATGTATATTCGTTGTTAGTTATCTCCGTATTAGGACTGAAGAAGCCACTCTTGGCGAAATATTTCTTTTAATGAACGTCCCGAACGGTACATACTTGCCCTTTTAAACATCTTTTCGGCATCAACTTACCATTTATTTTCAAGAACCTTCAATATACGATGTTTCATCGCCGCTGATCAGTGTCCTTGTCTTACCAAAACATACATAAGAACACAGAAATAGTCATTATTAGTATTTACAATCATTTTCATTCATGTTTCTGCCCAGCTTAATTTAAAACGTTTGAAAGTATTTGACTCAACGATTCTACCTGACAGTTGACGTCTCTAATCTGCAACCTTCACTGCCGAGTCAAATGCTTTTATATCTAATTTTCAAATCTAAATTTGTTTTACTTTGATTGTAGTGTTAAGTTTTGTAAGTGTAGCACCTAATTTATATCCCCAAAGAGGATATAAATTAGGTGCTACACTATCCCCTTTGGGGGATATAAATTATATATTCCCTTTGTGCCAGTATGTTTGTTGCAGTGTTCCTCCATTATTATGTCTCTCATTACACATTTTTCAGGACAGTTTACTTCAATATATTAATGGTAATGATCGACACCATGGAGCTGAACATCCACTATGAGTGAGGGAATGACCACCTCAAAATTACTTCAAGCCTGAGGAATCGATCCCCTCATATCTACTTCACTACTTAAATCATCTAAGTATTTCGACTGAAGAAGCATGTGGAGCAGGCAAAACGTTTCAGCAATAAAGATACCAAGCTATTGCAATGTGTCTTATTTAGCTAATGTAAGTCAAATACTCTTAATCTTAGTAAAGTCTTAATAATGAGAACTTATTTTTTGTCAGGTTTCCAAATCTTATATTTATTATGTAATGTCTTGTGTTTCAGAAAATCATTGTCCCCGCGGCCCAGTGGCCCGGTCTCAGGCCAGGCCTCCTAAATATGAAAGCAAATATTACACAAATAAGAACTATTAAGAAACACAGGGAATAAGTGAATAACTGAATGCAAGTATTCATTATGTAATATGCAGATCACAACTGCTGAGCATAATATAAATGAAGTCTTAGGAACGATAAGCAAAACTGTACGATAACCTTGTGTCTTTGTTAATAGATATCACATTGGCAGTCTTCCAAATATTTGCCAAGAAACCTGTTCCAAATTTATTAAAAAAAGAAAAAGCTAGTGGTTTATTAGTTCCTTCCAGTATTCTTTAGAACCTTACAAACAGTTCGTCGGGTCCAGGACACATGATGGGCTTAATGTCAACAATTTTAAGAACCTAGTTTGTTAGTTACAACTTTTTATTTTTGCAGCATCTTCCTTCATGAAAACAAAAAAATAAAATGTACAACCAAAACTTGTATTTGAACTAAGTAGACCCTTATTATCTTCACGCATATTATGTCCAGTATACCTGGAACAAACATTTTAGTCTTGTATTCCAAACCAACTTTTAGTCTCATCAGCTCCATGGTTTGGTACGATATCGTTCCAGACCATGGAGCTGAACTCTTCTCCAAGCTGAGATATCGTTCCAGACCATGGAGCTGAACTCTTCTCCAAGCTGAGATATCGTTCCAGACCATGGAGCTGAACTCTTCTCCAAGCTGAGGTAATGACCACTTCAAGGGATGGACTCGTTATATCATTTCACTACTATACCTGCTGCCTCTGTATGACTTCAGAAGCCTACTGTGTAGGCGAAACGTTTCAACAAAAAGATACCTAACCGTTGCAAATGTGTCTTAATCATCATTAGTGTGAGTAACTTAGTTCCTCAACACACACCAGTGAAAAAGGTGATATTCCATCTGATCAAACTGCTTCATTTATATAGCATCCATTATTAGTGTTTCGACTTACAATCTATTAATTTCAATATGATCCATTTAAATTGTGAGCATTTGTAAAAAACACCGCGATTTAATATTCAATACGTGGCACATTTCTCTTCGAACTCTTTCATCAAAAAAACTTCAGTCTGTGAGTTTTATCTTTTCTATTTAAATTCGCACAAATTTAAGAGGAAAATCTTATTCCATTTTACAATTTTCTTCAATTCAGTGTTCAAGTTTCTCTCCTTCCATCTTATCATTTATAAATCTCTTATAAATGTGAATTAGTACACTGTCTATTATTTTAAGTTCTCTGTCAGCCATAGCAGCCTTGCATCTACTGTGTTTACCTGTAGGCACTTCCGGAGGTCATCGCCCTCGAGGCCAGGTCTGGGCAGGCGTGGCTATAAACCATACACCTGCCATAATCAATTTATTATGCATGTTGAGAATGTTTATACATCATTTTGAAGTGTAGCAGCAGACGGAGGATCAACCCTCAGTCATTCGTTGCGATGAATGATCCACACGGGTTAAACACACTTGAGGTGCACACCTCCCACAATTCCCTTATTTACAGATCTACGCATGGCCCCTGCCAGCTTTCACTGCAACCTACGCAACTGTACCCTTGGTAGTGCCCAGTGTCCGTACACCATTCCTTGCCCCCTTTTCCCTGTATTATATATATACACTTTTATCGCCCTATCATTTCCTCCTCTTCTCTACGCTATGACTTTCCCACGGACATAAGTGAGTGAGGAGGTATAGGTGAGCGTGGGCGCCTGTGAGAAGCGTGATGCAGGCGGGCGAGTGGGCGTGACCCATCTGACGCCCGGCCTGGCAGCAGTGTGAGCCAACATAAACACCAGAGAACTATTAGGTCTTAGCTTGACTGTGGATGATAATCACGACCCTTATGAACCCCTGATCCTTGGTACTCAGCTACCTACAGCATCGACCAGCCTATCCCAGGTACTATGTTTACTCACCTGAGGTTAACAGTGAACATGAAACTAGGAATCCTGTTAGTGTTTTAGAGCGCTCCGTTGTTCATAGTTGCTTCTTCAGCCTACATCTTCCTAATGATATTATTTCTTTAATTCACCACTTTATATTTATTGCCATCCTTTTCTTCTTCATTTTCCCCTCTTCACGTTTTCTTAGCTCATAAGTTGTATCGTCTTAGTAGAATCATTCAGTTCCTCCTGCACCTGATGACACAGTTGATACCACTTAAGACATCTGTTGATCGTCTCAAGTATAGGTCAACACTACTAACGACCACTAATGGCTCACTACGCATACCAGTGATACTACTCAAACAACTGACGTCTCAATTGTTATATAAACTGGAGACCAGTTGGTTCTTAAGACAAGCTGGCAAGGATGTGATTGTACTTCGACAGCTGCCTGAAAACTAAATAAAAACCAAAACTCTTGTTCTCAAGAGAAATTCAAAGTGAGCATCACTGGAGAACCAAGTGTAATACACTGCAGTGCCCGACGATGTTGCATTTTCAGTGACAAAATAGTTACAAAGAAAAATTTTGGTTTATATCTCTTGAAATTTAATTGTGATTTTAAATAGGTAAATAGACTAGCAAAAATGGTGGTAGCTATGTTGTTGTAACAAGACGGGGTTAAACCATACCAAGGGCGGGGATTGAACTCGGCCAGCTGGCTACAATATTGGAGCCAGCTGGCCCAGTGACTTACGCGCTGGCCTGGAGTTTTACGACTCACTCGCCACGAGTTCAATCCACAGCCATGATATGGTTTGTCTGCAATCGTGTCATTACGATTTCGTGAGTCAAGACGGTGTTGTAACAAAACGTTGTTGTAACAAGACGTTGATGTAACAATATACTGACGAAACAAGAGGTTGGTGCAACAACATACTGGTGTAACAACCAGAAGAGAGGAGACAGTGTGTCAGCGGAAGGATGAACAATCTTCACCACTGTATCTCAGAATGCAACATCAGGAATATACAATTAATATTACTAATGAATACACTTATGAGCAACGTTTGCTGTAACATAATAATTTGTCAGGTTAGTAATACTTAAATGTTGCAACATCCAGATGATAGCACCAATGGCGTGTCAACTATTTGCGCTGAAATGTAGGTCAGCCAGGAAAAAGTTTTGGCTACTGAAGCCTTCCTAGTTCCTTTTTTTTACGCAGCTTAATTTGTCGTTTAAGAACTGCTAAAGCATTTCAACTCATTCCCCTCCCCTCACGATACCACCCATAACAACCAGCTAACACTTACATACTTATTTACTACTAGGTGAACAGGAACAGTAGGTAATACGTAAATTTGGCCATAAGGTTCAAGAACCTAGCCCGGGTAATTCCTGTTGAAAACTGAGCCCTTCATCAAGCCTAGTCATTCAGACGATATATCACCTGTACAATAAAATAAAAAATACTTTAATCCCTAAAGGCTTAAAGTAAACTCTCCGTTCACACAGATACACAACACTGAGTAAATAATGTTGACATCCTTAGTTACGCCGAAGCAGGATTTAAGACTCAGGGACAACGACTATCACTGTTAAAAGTGGTCTTGCCACAACAACCAGCACCACTGCCAGACCTGTACAGGGACATACACAGGGGGTGTATGTAGTGTATGAAAGTGTTGAAGGAAGGCGCATGAGAGTTTCTACCTGTGCTGGTCTGGCAACTATGCTGGACCAGGCCCACTATTGCCAACGCTATGAAAGAGCTTGGCTGGTGCAGGTGCAGCGTTATCAGGTATGTTTGGGGTAGGTCCAGCGTTACCAACAGTAAAGGGTGAGTTGGAGAACGTCCAGGGCGGTCGTGCGCGCGCGCGCGCCTTGCATACACACTGCTCGCACCTCAAGTCCAGAACGGACAAACATGAACAATCTGAGCTAAGTTATAAAATTTACAAAGCACTAAAACTGTTTAGTTATTCAAGACTGTTTATATAAAGCTTTGTTAATATTGTTAGTCTGCTGCCATTATTCCTGATTTTCACCTATATTCATAATTTTCTACTATGAATATCATTGTGTGTATAGTGACCAGTTTATTGTCATATTAAACATATAATTACTATATAATCAAAAGAATTCCAACATTATTAGTTGCAGTCACAACCAAATTAATAATTCAAAGTCACAACAAATTATGAAGATGGAACATTTAGTATCACAAAAATGGTTGAGCTCTGGGTTACTGAGGTTACTTTAAGGAAGAATTGTGAGCTATATTCAGGAAGTGAGACATCCTTACCAGTGTTGGAACATACTAATAGATTATCTTTAATTTCATATTTAACTGGGTGATCTGAATGGGATTCGCTCATGGCAGCTTTAAACCCGAAGGTTCAAGTAGGATCCCTTCGTTGCTCTTCCCAAAAGAACATGGAAACAGAAACGTCTGGCAATCCTGCGACCATGTGTGATGACCCAGTGTCAGGTCACTCACAACCACTGTGTGATGACCCAGTGTCAGGTCACTCACAACCACTGTGTGATGACCCAGTGTCAGGTCACTCACAACCACTGTGTGATCACCCAGTGTCAGGTCACTCACAACCACTGTGATGACCCAGTGTCAGGTCACTCACAACCACTGTGTGATGACCCAGTGTCAGGTCACTCACAACCACTGTGATGACCCAGTGTCAGGTCACTCACAACCACTGTGTGATGACCCAGTGTCAGGTCACTCACAACCACTGTGATGACCCAGTGTCAGGTCATTCACAACCACTGTGTGATGACCCAGTGTCAGGTCACTCACAACCACTGTGTGATGACCCAGTGTCAGGTCACTCACAACTACTGTGTGATGACCCAGTGTCAGGTCACTCACAACCACTGTGTGATGACCCAGTGTCAGGTCACTCACAACCACTGTGTGATGACCCAGTGTCAGGTCACTCACAACCACTGTGATGACCCAGTGTCAGGTCACTCACAACCACTGTGTGATGACCCAGTGTCAGGTCACTCACAACCACTGTGTGATGACCCAGTGTCAGGTCACTCACAACCACTGTGTAATGACCCAGTGTCAGGTCACTCTCAACCACTGTCTGGTAACCCAGAATCAAGTTTTAAACCCCCGCGTCACGGTACGATAACCCAGCATCTCTAGGTTCAAATCTCACCATCAGGGAAAGGTGAGAGAGCTTCGAGGGGTTACGAAAAATATTACCATAAAGTTTCAGTGGATCTACCAGTGACACACAGGTGCAGAACATCTGAAGTGGCAGTCACCTAAACCAGTGTTGTCCCATACTGGCTTGTCTAGCCCTCCCATTACCCCCTTGCCTCTAGCAGCCCATCCCCCTCCTGTGGGAGACTTCTGGTCTGGGGAGGTGTGGTGTTCCCATCACACTCAGGTTACACTCGCAACAATACCAAAACTTCCCAGAGAAATCAGTCAGACGATCATCAGATATCAATCAAGTTTTGGTGGAGCCCACAAGAGGTCGACACTAGAGTCGATAGACAAGGCCAGGAGGAGGAGCAGGAGATGGTGTTGTATGTTCTTATTTTTTGTCGTTGTCATTATCGTGGTGGTGGTCGTTAGCGGCGGCGGCAGTTCCCGCCGTCGCTAAGAGCTACACTGGCTGACAGATGAACTTGTGCTAGGACTACAGGACAGACAGCTGAGGCGAGTGTTTCACTGTGGGACAGCCTCGTCATGGATGACTTCAAGGTTTCATAGGCGCGACAAAGATGAAGTAATGCTTGATAACGACCTCTGGCTGAAATACTGCAGTAAGTGACGAACTGCGGTGTGAAGCTATCTGAAATATTCTGTGATGAAGCAGAGAAACTTTACTTTATCGAACATAACTTTACAACGAGTGAAGATTAAAAATTATTTTCATTTCAGTTTGAGCATGACCACGAGAGCGAGATGACCTGGCACCTAGCAAGTGATTAAAAGATGACCTGGCACCTAGCAAGTGATTAAAAGATGACCTGGCACCTAGCAAGTGTTTAAAAGATGACTTGGCACCTGGCAAGTGTTTAAAAGATAACCACTCCCTGTCTTTTGTGTGTTAGAGACGGGGAGAGGAGACCCCAGGAAGGACGTCACCAGTCAGCTAAGTGAATGCGTGATGCCATACAAGCCACGCCCACCCTCCCTTAAAAATCCTCCGCCGCCGCCTGATAACACTATAAATAACGAGACGCGTTTACCCTCTCACGATAACTGACACCCGGCGAATCAAGAACAACAACAACAACCACACAAGCCTCCATGACCCAGATAACAAGGAATCTACTTGACAACCTGTACTGGTGAGGTCCCCATAACTGGACAAACATCTCTAGAAATCTAATTCATTCACTCACTCGCTTGCTCACTCACACACACAACACACACACACACACACAGGCGAGTACAACTGGGTGAATACACAAAGAAGACCACAGTAAAACGCTCTGTTCCACAAAATACAGTACTCACCCCCATCCTCATAACTGACACAGAGATGTGTCAGATACAAAAAATTGCAGGAGTGTGTCATCCAATGAGGTCACTGCAAATCTCCAAGCAGATATAAACCAAGTCTTCTAACTGGCAACAGAAAACAATATGAAATTCAACGAGAACAAATTTTACTTACTCCGCTGTAGAAAACTTGACGAAATAAAAGCTAGATCGGAATATAAAACAAATTCTAACGACACAATAGAGCAGAAAACTAATGTGAAGGACTTAGGAGTGATAATGTCAGAGGATCTCGTTTTCAAAGAGCACAACAATGTCATAATCACATCTGGTAGCAAAATGATAGGATGGATAATGAGAACCTTCAAAACTAGGGAAGTCATGAGCACTCAGCTCACACTCAGGTCCAGGGGTCGATCCCCGGTACAGGTGGAAACATTAGGAAGTGTTTCCTTAAGACACCTGCTGTCTATGTTTACCTATCAGTAAAAATAAGTACCTGGCTGTTAGTGGACTGGTGTGGGTCGCATCACGAGGACAAAAATGATCTAATTTGCCCGAAATGCTCTGCATAACAAGCGGATTTCTATATAGTAGTATGTATGTCATTGATGTCTGCTAGGCCTGTATACCTTGCACATGTACTTGTAGAAACGATTATTATTATTATTATTATTATTATTGTTATTATAAGCCACTTGTTCTCTCTAGGCTGCAATACTGCTGTACACTAACAGCCCCCTTTCAAGACAAGTGAAATTGCAGATCTGAAGAATATACTGAGAACCTTTACTGCAAGCTTAATGCAGTCAAACACCTTAATTACTGGGACCGTTTGAGTCCCTTGACCTGTACTCCTCGGAACCCAGGCAAGATACATGCATCATAATTTACACCTGGAATATCTTAGAGGGACTAGTCACAAATGTGAAAACATAAATCTCCTCCTACGAAAGCAAAAGATTCGGCAGACAGTGAAACATACACCATATGAAAAGAAGGGGTGCCATGAGTACATTAAGAAATAATACTAAATGTCAGGGGCCCAAGACTGTGCAACTGCCTCCCAGCTGTTGTCAAGAACGAACTGGACAGGTACCTCATGTCAGTATCTGACCAACCGGGCTGTGGCTCGTACGTTGAATTACGTACAACAACCATCCACACCACAACCACACACATCATAACCACACACTACAACCATCCACACCACAAAATACCCCAACCACTCGCACCATCACAACTACCCTCACATTCAACCTTCACTATGTAATTTTAATTTCTCAAGGCCAAGGCAGTTAGCAAACATCCGCTGTAACAAACCACATTCTCGACCATTACTAAAATATGATGCCAATAACATTTATAAATTTCAACCAGGTAAAAATAAAATTAACAACGAAACAAAATAAGAGGAGGCTAAACAATGTATCAATTATTATTATTATAATCAAATAGAAGCGCTAAACCAAAGGGGTTACAATGTATCAATATTTACAAAATATTTACAACCTCAGCTGATTCGATCAATACATCAGTAACCATTAAGTAACCAATAGCTCAAGTAGATGGATTTCGGTCGCCAGACGATCAAAGGTACCCTAGTATTGCATAACCCAAGTTCCCTGTACCTCAATGCACGCGACTGGAATAGTGCAGAGTGCGACATGAGTTTGCAATTCAGTTAAGTATCAGCACTGAAGATTTGAAGCGAATCAGAAGAGGCATTCACAAGTTATCGTAAGGATATTATAACAATTCCTTCAATAAAAATGGCAAATGTGTACTTATATACACAGCCCAAATCTAATTCAAACTCTCCATTAAGAAACACAAACTTTGAAGCTAAACTGAAAAGGTATTCTCTTGTTATCTCAAAGCCCAATATCTTGAAAACACTAAAGTCTATCTTCAATAAATTTAAAGAGCCCTAAAAACGCGATTTTTTTAAAGATTCGTTTTCTCATTTATATTCTAGTTCAATTTTTCTTCATTCCTATAGAAAAAAAATAATTTTGAAGAAAGTCCACTTTGATAAAATCGTTTAAAAAAACTGGCAAACTGGCAGCCACACAGTCCAAAATCAATACAAAACATTTACAATTAAGATGTATCAGAATTAAATGTTTGAAACTGATCAGAAAGGGAACATACAAGGGGCAAAGCTACACTTACACACTCGTATTTCACTTTCCGCCATCGTCGAATTAAGAGGGACCTTCATTTTTAAATCTTTGAAGCTACGCCGCTCAGGGTTTTGAAAATTATCCATTCCAGTGTACTGATAATGTGTTCAACAACTTTGATCACAGGGCGTTTGCACTTGCCATTTTTTTTCCCCAAAGACCCTCGTTATTGAAGCTGATCAGATGAAACTTGAGTTATGAACAAAAGTGAAAAGCTGGATGAAAATAAAAATCAGGAAAGCAACTCCCCTTCAGGGATACCTAATAACTGCTGAGTTACCAGCACAGTAATAACTGCTGAGGTACCAGCACAGTAATAACTGCTGAGTTACCAGCACAGTAATAACTGCTGAGTTACCAGCACAGTAATAACTGCTGAGTTACCAGCACAGTAATAACTGCTGAGTTACCAGCACAGTAATAACTGCTGAGTTACCAGCACAGTAATAACTGCTGAGGTACCAGCACAGTAATAACTGCTGAGGTACCAGCACAGTAATAACTGCTGAGGTACCAGCACAGTAATAACTGCTGAGGTACCAGCACAGTAATAACTGCTGAGGTACCAGCACAGTAATAACTGCTGAGTTACCAGCACAGTAATAACTGCTGAGTTACCAGCACAGTAATAACTGCTGAGTTACCAGCACAGTAATAACTGCTGAGTTACCAGCACAGTAATAACTGCTGAGTTACCAGCACAGTAATAACTGCTGAGTTACCAGCACAGTAATAACTGCTGAGTTACCAGCACAGTAATAACTGCTGAGGTACCAGCACAGTAATAACTGCTGAGGTACCAGCACAGTAATAACTGCTGAGTTACCAGCACAGTAATAACTGCTGAGGTACCAGCACAGTAATAACTGCTGAGGTACCAGCACAGTAATAACTGCTGAGGTACCAGCACAGTAATAACTGCTGAGGTACCAGCACAGTAATAACTGCTGAGGGACCAGCACAGAATAACTGCTGAGTTACCAGCACAGTAATAACTGCTGAGTTACCAGCACAGTAATAACTGCTGAGTTACCAGCACAGTAATAACTGCTGAGTTACCAGCACAGTAATAACTGCTGAGTTACCAGCACAGTAATAACTGCTGAGTTACCAGCACTGTACATAACTGCTGAGTTACCAGCACAGTAATAACTGTTGAGTTACCAGCACAGTAATAACTGCTGAGTTACCAGCACAGTAATAACTGCTGAGGTACCAGCACAGTAATAACTGAGTTACCAGCACAGTAATAACTGCTGAGGTACCAGCACAGTAATAACTGCTGAGTTACCAGCACAGTAATAACTGCTGAGTTACCAGCACAGTAATAACTGCTGAGTTACCAGCACAGTAATAACTGAGTTCGTTGAGTTACCAGCACAGTAATAACTGCTGAGTTACCAGCACAGTAATAACTGCTGAGTTACCAGCACAGTAATAACTGCTGAGTTACCAGCACTGTAATAACTGCTGAGTTACCAGCACAGTAATAACTGCTGAGTTACCAGCACAGTAATAACTGCTGAGTTACCAGCACAGTAATAACTGCTGAGTTACCAGCACAGTAATAACTGCTGAGTTACCAGCACAGTAATAACTGCTGAGTTACCAGCACAGTAATAACTGCTGAGTTACCAGCACAGTAATAACTGCTGAGTTACCAGCACAGTAATAACTGCTGAGATACCAGCACAGTAATAACTGCTGAGTTACCAGCACAGTAATAACTGCTGAGTTACCAGCACAGTAATAACTGCTGAGTTACCAGCACAGTAATAACTGCTGAGTTACCAGCACAGTAATAACTGCTGAGGTACCAGCACAGTAATAACTGCTGAGGTACCAGCACAGTAATAACTGCTGAGGTACCAGCACAGTAATAACTGCTGAGGTACCAGCACAGTAATAACTGCTGAGTTACCAGCACAGTAATAACTTCTGAGTTACCAGCACAGTAATAACTGCTGAGTTACCAGCACGGTAATAACTGCTGAGTTACCAGCACAGTAATAACTGCTGAGTTACCAGCACAGTAATAACTGCTGAGTTACCAGCACAGTAATAACTGCTGAGTTACCAGCACAGTAATAACTGCTGAGTTACCAGCACAGTAATAACTGCTGAGTTACCAGCACAGTAATAACTGCTGAGTTACCAGCACAGTAATAACTGCTGAGTTACCAGCACAGTAATAACTGCTGAGTTACCAGCACAGTAATAACTGCTGTGCAACCTTGCTCACTTGATACACAATATAAAGCGATAGGAATGCTGAAAAACATTATTATTATTATTACACAGGGGATATACAACGCCCGTACAATGAAAGGTAAATATATCTGACTTCAGTAACGGAAGGGTAGCATCAATCCTTTGGACAAAGAGCCCTTAACCAGCATTACCCTTGAAGGGTATGTATGCGCTTAGTAATGACGGAAGACGAGCAACTGTTCATTTCATTCAGTTGCAATACTGAAGGTCGTGCTAAATAAAAACAATAAGATTGCAGAGCGGTAATGAAAACACGAAATCTTGGTAATTAAGATACCGTGAGGGCTGAGGAATGCACTTCCTGATGCAAACTGCCACTGAAGCGTCTCTCTCTTGTTTGTTATTGCAATAGTCAGGGGAATTCACCTGACACGGCCCTTTGTTGTATGATGAACCGTTCCTATGGCGGGACACAGTGAGAATGACATCCGGAGTTATAGATGGTCGGTGTCTACCGCCACAGTGGTCTGAGTCTTGTGTGGTGTCTACTGACACAGTGGTCTGAGTCTTGTGTGGTGTCTACTGACACAGTGGTCTGAGTTTGTGTGGTGTCTACTGACACAGTGGTCTGAGTCTGTGTGTCTACTGACACAGTGGTCTGAGTCTGTGTCTACTGACACAGTGGTCTGAGTCTATGTCTACTGACACAGTGGTCTGAGTCTTGTTGCTGACATTTACCATCATCTTCCCTCGTGCTCCACCATAACCTCTCCAACCCTCGCCAGGAGCCAGCAAAAAGAGTCAATATGACTATCAGTCTGTCACTAGCTGACGGGTGATTATGGGAGGAAAAGCTTGCAAAAAGTTGAGCTCCACCCAGGTAATGTGTGGCTAGTTCTGGGAATCCTCGCTGCCCGATGTGCGCATCCCCAAAACATTTAGTTTGAAAAATACTTACCTTGTACGTTTTGTGGTATCCAGAAATAAAACCACTGGCACACAACTCTGTGAGTAGCAGTGGAGCTTCTACTGCCTCTTCTGTATTCGACAGAAGAAGCCTACTGTGTAGCCAAAACGTTTCGGAATAAAGATACGTAATTGTTGCAAATGTATCTTACTTATCAGTATTGGAGAAATGCGAGTAGTTACGACAGAAATAGTACAAATTAAGAGATAGCCGTAATCTTCCACTCACACTTATCTTTCATGTAAATTCCATTCCATTTCTGATATGGTATGGCATGCCCCCATCCTCATCCTTCCGTGTTTATGCCGGCAGTGGCTTGAGGAAATGAAGGGTGGAGAGAGAGCCTTCTACTTTATCTAACCTTGATCTATATACCAAAATATACGAGCCTTACCAGGATTGACATTAATAAGTATATCACGAGATAATATAATTGTCATATATCTCCAGCATCATGAACATGACCAACTGGACAGTCTCCATTGTTTTAGGATAAAGTAACAGAACAATACAAGTAAACAGGAGCCAGGCAGAGTTAAATCTCATAACTAGAAACAGAAGATATAGCAGGTGAGAGATTACCATAAGTCAAAGAATAGAAAATGAATTTACACAATTAAAAGGAATCAAAGACTTTAATATTAGAAGATAAGTCGTCACAGACGGAGCCATCCTACATAATAAAATATGTTCTACCCACAATTTAGGAAGCGCAAGCATGTGCTTGGAGAGAAACACTGTCTTTGGCAGTGACTGCTGGCTGGTGCTGTCACAAAACTGTGGAAGACATTACTGTGACCAAGGATTGCTAGATTAAAATATTTAATTGCAATATACATAATTAACTAATCTCTTAATAAATCATTACATGGGAACAGTGTTGAAGGTGTTGGAATACGACCAATGTGATGCCTATTTTCAGAAGAGGATTTAGGTCATTAGTTTTGAATTACCGCGCTAAAAGCATTGTCTCACAGGTAAACACATTATTGAATCAATAACAGTTGATGCAAATCGAAGTCACCTTCAACATAATTGCATTAATGAGTCAACACGATTTAATAAAAAGTTTTTCTTATCTAACAAATTTACTAATTTCTATCCACTAAGCCTAAGGTATGTAAAGCGATGAAGCAGAATAAGGGGGTTCAATGATAAAATTAAAGTTAGTCTCATGAAGGGAGTAAAATAATGGGTTAAATAATAAAGCTAAGGTTACAATCTCTTGAAGGCAGCAGAAGAGAAGATAAAAAGACCTCTCAACCTGGTTCACCCTGCAACGATTGCTCGGCCTCAATCTTGCAACCTTGACTTGCTTGTTTTACACTCTATCCGCTTGACTATTCCTCAGTCACATGACTTACCTCATATATCAACTCATCGTCATATTTACAACCCTTCGAGGAGAGTGCCTTGAAGAAGGGATGGTGTACCCTGGTGACAATGGCGCTCCGGTTCTAAATACGAAAAGGTGACTGATGGGCACCCCAGCCCATCAATCACAGCGGGGGGTTACAGCCTCTCATGTGGGGAGGGGAAATGCTATCAAGTTATATAGATCAACCAGCCAGATATTTAGGAACCCGATTACAGAACTATAAATATGGTGCATCACACACATGGAATGCATGTGTGATACACCGCAATACTCAGGCACATGGCAAAGTAGGCAGATGGATCTTCAACTTTCTAACAATCGAACACAAAGAGTAGTGGTAAACAGAGTTAAATCGGAAGCTGCCATAGTGAAGAGCTCTGTTCCACAAGGCACAGTACTCGCACCTATCCTGTTCCTCATTCTCATATCAGACATAGACAGAGATGTAAACCACAGCACTGTATCATCCTTTTCAGACGATACTAGGATCTACACGAGTGTCATCCATTGAGGACACAGCAAATTTCCAAGAAGATATAAACCAAGTTTTCCAATGGGCAACAGAGAACAATATAATGTTCAATGAAGACAAATTCCAACTACTCCGTTATGGAAAACTGGAGGAAATAATAGCTAGGACTGAGTATACTACAAATTCTAATCACACAATAAAGCGGAAAAGTAATGTGAAAGACCTAGGTGTGGTAATGTCCGAAGACCTCACCTTGTAGGTGAAAAAGTTGTAATAAAAAATTAGTCTTCTGCTGTACGTTCTCTTTTTAAACGTTTTGGAATGTTTAAACTTCCAACCATTTAGATACATGTTTAAACAAACCTTTCAGGAAAGGCAAGTCACTTCATTGTTAATGATACCTGATATCTTGATACTGTATCCACAGACTGCACCGACCAGATGAATAAACTTATTTAAAATGAGGTTGAAGCCTAGTAACTTATCAATGTTTATTGTGGTAATTATTACTTTTTCAAATATCGTGTTCACATATTGCACTGAGTAACATATTACCTATACGATGAGATTTATAATAAATGAAATAATATATCAATGATGCAAGTAACTATTCCCGACTGATTCTGAAGAAAAAAAAAGTGACCTCTGTAATCCTTTTTTCACGCTATCGCTCTCAGGAAGAGTTGCGGGCGCAGAATAAATACCACCTCTCGCTACACAAAGCATATGTAACGTGAAAACACAATACAAATATAAATTAATGTATCATTGCTTCTGAATTCTTATATTTAAAAATAAATGAGCAGATTTATTATTTTTAGTAGTAGTAATAGTGGTAGTAGTGTTGTACACTGCTTTGTCGCAACTAGAGAGAGAGAGAGAGAGAGAGAGAGAGAGAGAGAGAGAGAGAGAGAGAGAGAGGGTAAATACAGCATCACTGGCACACGCTTGTGATACTGTGAAGTATTGTGCAAACATACCATTGAATGCAAAAACTAGCGTATATTTTGAGAATACACCGTTCTGAATAACTTATGAGGGAAGGTTATATACATATGTAATGTAACTAGTGATACAAAATTCTTTAGACCTGTATGGGTTGATGCCATGCCGCCTTGTGTTTACAACACATGGGAATAACACTCCACGTGTTTACCTCATAAGGAAGTAAAACTCCTTGTATTTACACCACACGGCAGTAACGGCCCCTCTTTTCCTAAAATTGAAGATACGTTACTAATTTTCATTTTAAAATCGAGAGTAAACTTCCTCCTTCCTTCTTTCCAAACCTAGCTTTAAAACCGGAGGCAAGCCACGCCTCCTTGTATTAAAACAGAGAAAAGCTACGCCCACCCGTATTAAAACAGAGCAAGCCACACCTCGTGTTTAAACTGAGGTTGAGCCAGGTCTCTCCATATTAAAATTGAGGCTAAGTGACGCATCCTCTTATTAAAACTGAGGTTAAGTAACGCCCCTCGTGTTAAAATGGAATAACCCAAGCTGGCCTTTAGTGAGTGTAGAGTCATCGGTGGCGAGGGTACGCCTTCTTGTGTTTACGTCACGTGGGAGCCACGCCCACACCTATCTAATCTTCACCAAACTATTTAAACCACTACCCATCCTGGAGGGCCGGCCACACCACACGCATCCTTTACCAAATGATAGCAACTCTCGAATGTTTTGCTAGTTATTTACAGTTATATATAAGAGCAGTTCTCCGATTTTTTTCCCACAGCAAAGGCCTACCTAAGGTATACAATCTTGATGCAGTTTTATATATCTGATCTTTTGTATTTTAAATTATGTATTACTATAATGAGAGAGACTAAGAATACTGGAGAGAAGTGGCAATTCAGAGACTAAGTCAAGAAGAACATCAACTGGGACCAGGTAAACTATGTAATAAATGAAACACGTTGGGAAGATATTTTAAATGACATGGACCCTAACCAGTGCCTTGAAGAGATCAACTTCCTGGTAGCTGATGTTCAAGGCATATGCCCCTATGAAAAAAGAAGAGAAAAAGTAAACTGGAGAGAACGCGAAAAATCACTGAGCTCCTCAAGAATGCCAGATTATCTGAAACACGGAAGGAAGCGCTAACCAGGAAAGTGGAAAATATTGAGCTAAAGTTAAAGGACTTGTACAGGATCCAGGAGAGACAAGAGGAGCTAAAAGCGATTAGTGAAATTGAAAGAAATTCGAAATATTTCTTTTCATATGCCAAAAACAATGAAAAAGCCACTCCTAGTATAGGGCCCCTGCTAATGTATGCCAAATTTCTGACATAACCCTAACTCCACTAGACTTTGAGAAAGCCATCAACGATATGCCCATGCACTCAGCCCCAGGCTCAGACTCGTGGAACTCTGTTTTCATTAAGAACTGCAAGAAACCCCTCTCACGGGCCCTAAGTATGCTATGGAGAAGGGGCATACACAGGTGAGATTCCACAGTCACTGAAAACAACGGATATAGCCCCACTCCATAAAGGTGGCAGCAAAGCAATAGCTAAGAACTATAGACCAATAGCTTTAACGTCCCACATCATAAAAATCTTTGAGAGAGTTCTAAGAAGCAGGATTGCAAACCACTTGGACTCCCAAAAATTGCACAATCCAGGGCAACATGGTTTCATAGCAGGTAGCTCCTGCCTCTCGCAACTACTGGACCACTGTGATATGGTCTTAGATGCACTGGAAAACAAACAGAATGCAGATGTAGTATACACAGATTTTGTAAAAGCCTTTGACAAGTGCGATCATGGTGTAATAACACACAAAATGCGTGCTAAAGGGATACCTGGCAAAGTAGGCAGATGGATCTTCAACTTTCTAACCAATCGAACACAAAGAGTAGTGGTAAACAGAGTTAAATCGGAAGCTGCCATAGTGAAGAGCTCTGTTCCACAAGGAACAGTACTCGCCCCTATCCTGTTCCTCATTCTCATATCAGACATAGACAGAGATGTAAACCATAGCACCGTATCATCCTTTGCAGATGATACTAGGATCTGCATGAGAGTGTCATCCATTGAGGACACGGCAAATCTCCAAGAAGATATAAACCAAGTTTTCCAATGGGCAACGTAGAACAATACGATGTTCAATGAAGACAAATTCCAACTACTCCGTTATGGAAAACTGGAGGAAATAATAGCTAGGACTGAGTATACTACAAACTCTAATCACACAATAGAGTGGAAAAGCAATGTGAAGGACCTGGGAGTGGTAATGTCCGAAGATCTTACCTTCAAGGACCACAACAATGCTACTATCACTTCTGCGAGGAAACTGATAGGATGGATATGAGAACATTCAAGACAAGAGATGCTAAGCCAGTGATGATCCTTTTCAATCACTTGTTCTCTCTAGGCTGGAATATTGCTGTACATTAACATCCCCATTCAAAGCAGGTGAAATTGCTGATCTAGAGAATGTACCGAGAACCTTTACTGCACGTATAAGTTCCACCAAACACCTGAACTACTGGGAACGCCTGGAAGCACTTGACTTGTACTCACTGGAACGCAGGCGAGAAAGATATATCAATCTACACCTGGAAAATTCAGGAGGGACTGGTCCCTAATGTGCACACAATCACTCCCAACGAAAGCAAACTTGGCAGGCGATGCAACATACCCCCAGTGAAAAGTAGGGGCGCCACTGGTACACTAAGAGAAAACACATTAAGTGTCTTGGGCCCCAAGACTGTTCAGCCTCCCACCAGCCATAAGGGAAATTACCAATAGACCCCTGGTTGTTTTCAAGAGGAAGTTGGACAGATACCTAAAGTCAGTGCCAGATCAGCCGGGCTGTGGTTCGTACGTTGGACTACGTGCGGCCAGCAGTAACAGCCTCGTTGATCAGGCCCTGATCCACCAGGAGGACTGGTCATGGACCGGGCGTTGATCTCCGGAATGCCCTCCAGGTAGACTCCAGGTAGGCCATACTAAATTATACTCACGACAATTCCTCTCTTTCTCTGTAAACAAATTAACTCGTTCGCTCTCACTCTCTCCCCCTCCCCACTATCAGGCTCATTGCCCACCCACCCATCAAACCATTACTTTACCATACCTCCACAAGCGGGTCTCTCATTTTTTCATCAACCCATCATGCAACACCAACACCCATTCTGACCACTCACAAACCCTCATTCATTGTATAGTTAACAGTCTCAAAAGTACAAAATGACAAACATAATTCAAATATGCTCGAGGGAATAAGCTCACAACCACGCGAACTACAGGTACCTATTTATTGCTAGGCGAGGTACCTGTTTATTGATAAGTGAGGTACGTATTTATTTCTAGGTGAGGTACTTATTGCTAGGCGAGCTGCCTATTTATTGCTAGGTGAATATGGGCCAAAATGTAAGGAAACTCTCCCTTACCTCTCACGCCACCTGGGCAACAAACCTGAGTTCATTTGGCTGTGAGCCGAACTATCTAGCACTGAGCTGAATGGAATGTGATGAGCTTTTCGTTGATGGTTTCCTCTTGAATACCATACAAAACATAAATATCGCTGGTTATTAAGAACACTCGTGTCTAAGGACCAATAAATTAAACAGTTAACTTAATCCCGGAGAGATAACAAAACTTCATTAAGAGAAGATTTGTAAACAAAAAAAAAAAAAAAAAATACACTAAGATCGCCTGCTTAATGTAACAGAAAAGGAGCTGAAAATGCTTTTGGAGACTTAACAGCCATGTGTTACTGATGGACTGGGTGCAGATGGGAAAGATTAGTAACATTAGTACCCTTCCTTAAAGGTTGGGAAAACAAACTTTATCATGACCATCGTCAGCAACTTCAAACCGTGAACGATATTCAACATATATGCGGTGGAGGAGAAGCCGCAGCAGAAGCAGTACTTGTAGAACCTGCAGCAGTCAGTAATAGTGGTAATACTAGTATAAGCTGCAACAGTCCTAGTATAAGTTGCACTAGCAGCCCTAGTAGAAGCCGCAGCAAAAGCAGTACGCGTGGAACATGGAGCAAAAACAATACTAATAGAAGCAACAACAGGAGTACTAGTACTGCAGCAAAAGCAGTACTAGTACAAGCTGTAACAGTAGTAACAGTACTAGTGGAACCTGCAGTAGTAGTAGTAGTAGTACTAGCAGAACCTGCAGTAGTAGTAGTAGTAGTACTAGCAGAACCTGCAGTAGTAGTAGTAGTAGTACTAGCAGAACCTGCAGTAGAAGCAGTACTAGTGGAAGCCGTTGCAGTGTGATTCAGCATCAGCCATTATGACGAAATTGGCAAGGAAAGGAGCCTGGGAAGTGGACCACTATCGTCATCTATTCAAGTCAAAAAATAGTGCCACTCTTGTCAACTTGTCTTGCTTGGTCACACACACTGACCAGCTAATGGTAACCCAACCTGCTTGTAACCAGCTTTCAAACCTCAAGAAAGCACTTTCACAAGTGACACTGCATTTTGAGTGAATTTTATCTCTTGATAATTATTTCGTCGACTAAAAAAACACAATTTTCTAAGATAATTAATCGGCTTTTCTATAACGAGAGGATTAACATGTTTTAGGCCTTGGGTGATCCAGAGGTGGGAGCGAAAAATGCCTTGTCTCTATCTGAACTATGTGCCCCTTACCCTTACGTAAGGGTAAGGGGCACTTGATGGGATACGTGATACACGCATTAAAGTAAGTCAACCATAAATAAGTCACTGATGACTGGAGTGCCACGCAAGACTAAACTAGCGAGAATGAACCAGCACCAACAACTCTTGAGTGTATGTGTCCTCCTATCGCAAGGCTGTCTACAGGCACCCGAAGTTATGCGCACTCTGGTTCAGGTATCTAGTTCAAATACTGACGACCTACCTGCGTAAGTGTTAGCGGGTGTTTTATCTATAACTATTTAAGCCACAGTCCACACTATTTAGGTCAGGGGCAGAGAATGCGATAGCACATTAACTGACAGTTTATTTGGTCACAAGTGGTAAAGGATGTCTATCAGAACCACATATTATGAGCGCTGGTTCTGGTTAAAAAAAAGACCCCAAACTATCGTAAAGGATCAGCGAATATTTAGTACATAGGTTATTTACGTATGCTATACTTGACAACACAGGTGAGCAGCAGGGATGGGGCACAACACACCCTGGAAACAGTCACAAGAATCTTGAGCAAGTCCAGCTCATGTTTACAACCTTAATGGTGTTATCTGAAGCACATCTTGCCCATGTCTGACAACCTCATTTTCTTCACAGAGAAATTTAGGATGAGTTTCTAATAATAAATAATAATTAAATAATTATTTATGAGTATACATTTATAATTATTTTCAAGTTTATAACAAAATACAAATAGGTTGCCATCATTAGTTAAAAGTTACACTATATCAGCAGAGAGTTTTTGCTTGGAGCGTGGTGCCTGCCCATCTCATTCCTTATCCTCTTGACGTAACAAGATGAGGGTAATTGGTCTGTCTTGTGGACCTTTACTTTACCTTTGATGAGCTCAGAGTTTTTCTACTCCCAGTAGACTATCAGTCCTTGTACGGTGACATGACCTGTGACTGGTATCCAGGGTTTTCTTATCCTCGCAGCCCGGTCTGAGGCCAGGCTTCATTATTGTCTGCTCAACCAGGCTGTTGCCGTTAAGGGTCCGCTCGCCCATACAGCCATTACCAATGATGACACGTACTAGTTTAGCGCTTTACAGAAAATAAATCATAGGTTCTTGACGTAGTAAATAAGGTGGATATATTAGTAGCATTGAGTGATAGGTTGTCTAAGTGTTTAAGTCCAACCCACGATAGGTTGTCTGACCAAGCCTTCATTAAGTCCAGCTAACCTACACAAAAACATAATACATGTTAACTAGTCGACTAGAAGGTTTACAAGATAACCTCCCCCCTATCCTCTCCACCTTGCATACCACGTGAACTGGTAATCAACCTTTTGAACTAATCGAAAAATGTAAATTAGTAAAGATCCTCTCGAGTAATCACGCCATGTGAACTAACAAGCAACTCTGCTGATTAATGTCATCTGGACAAATCACACCTGAAAGATCTAATATTGCTATAATTATTGTATTAGTATTATTACAATATATTATTTAACCCTAAAAAGAATGGAATTTCGCACACGCGCCAGCGCGCGCACACAGTAGCGACTCGTGAAGAGGCGGGGGCCAGGAGCTAATACACACACACACACACAGCCTACATTACAGAGAGAAAAGTTGTCTTTAGTGATACACATTTCTGGATTTCTGACTGATTATATTGTTTTGAGAGTAGATATTTATTTTGTAATCAAAATTTTAATCTTATTTAATATTTTTTCATTATTTTATATATTTATTGCTTTAATATTTTTTTTTTATTTACCAAGGAATAAAGAGCAGCTCTCTTTCTTGACAGCCAGCACTTTGTCTTCCAACTACGAGACGACAGCTTCTAAACAACAAGACGGGCAACCAACAGCAACTATACTCTGGCTGTTCCTCCTCAAGAACATCACTTCGTCTGAAATCATTTATTTCTAGGATGACTCGAGTTCGGAAAATGTTCGTAAAACGTAATGACATCTATGAAATAAAGTCAGCTGACCAAATGGAATCACTTTCTCACTGATAACTCCAACTTCATCCTTTTTATAATAAAAAGGCTTCCACTTATATAAGCTGATGTAGGTAACAGCAACTAGCTTGTAAATAAAGGTACGAACCCTTAACCTTACCTTGTAAAACCTTGTGTAAAGAAAGAGAGGAAGGGGGGGTGATCGGGAGAAAGTGAGAGAGGGGGAGGGGTGTACAGGAAAGAAAGTGACAGAGGGGGAGGGGTGTACGGGAGAGTGGAGGTGGCCTGCACATGGACTGAGCCAAGTGAAGCTGGTCCAAAAGAGGAGTTCACCTCGTCCATCACGCCCACTACCACCCCGTGGCTCCCACCACCACCCCGTGGCGCCCACCACAACCCCTGACGCCTACCACAGCCCCTGACGCCCACCACCACCCCTGGCACCCAAGACCACCTACCCCTGGCGTCCACTACCACCTACCCCGGTTGCCTGGTGGCTAAAGCTCTCGCTTCACACACGGAGGGCCCGGGTTCGATTCCCGGCGGGGTGAAAACATTTCGACGTGTTTCCTTACACCTGTTGTCATGTTCACCTAGCAGCAAATAGGTACCTGGGTGTTAGTCGACTGGTGTGGGTCGCATCCTGGGGGACAAGATTGAAGACCCCAATGGAAATAAGACAGACGCACTGACTTTCTTGGGTTATCCTGGGTGGCTAACCCTCCGGGGTTAAAAATCCTTAGAAATCTTATCTTATTAACCCCTGGCGCCCACTACCACCTACCCATGGCGCCCAACACCATCCCTGATGCCCACCACCACGCCTGGTATCCAAGATCACCTACCCTTGACGTCCGCCACCACGCCTGGCGACCACCACCGTGCCTGGCGCCCAAGACCATCTACCCCTGACTACTACAACCAATATTCTGTCACCCTCGCCCACCCCCACCCCATAACTGTCACCCGCCATTACCCCTGGCGACCAAGACCATCTACCTCTGATGCCCACCACCAATATTCTGTCACCCTCGCCCACCCCCCTCCCCATAACTGTCGCCCACAACCGCTATTCGCAGTCACCCACCACAACCTCACCTCCCCATGGTTCCAAACACCACTACTGGGATGCCGTGTAGCTCACTGGTGACAGTATTCCACTCACAATCACACGATCCCGGGTTTGATATTCTGGCGCGGAAAAACATATGGGCCAGTATTGTGTATTATCTGGAGTCTATCTGGAGATCATTCCAGGGGTAAAGGCCCCCGCGGTGAGGTCCTCGACCAGCCGACTGTTGTGGGGTCTCATCCAGGGAGAAACGTATCAGAACAAAACACTCCAGTTCTGTGTAAGAAAACTCCAGTACCTGCTGGACGTATCCGAGGGCCTAGTCTCAAATCTGCACACTACCATAACATGCTGGAGCAAGAGATATGGGAGGAAGTGCAAAATAAACCTAGTGAAAAGCAGGGGTGCGGTGGGCACAATAAGGGAATACTGTATCAACATTCGTAGCCCCAGATTATTCAGCATCTTACCAGAAAATACCAGAAACATTGCTGGAACAAGTGTTGAAGTCTTCAAGAGGAAATTGGACAGATCAACTAGGCAGTGATGGATATGTGGAGCAGCGGGCCTCCAGCAGCAGCAGCCTGGTTGACCGGGAGTAGCAAGACTCGAAACTCATCAAAGGTATATCAAAGGTAAAGGTATGTTAGGTAAAAGGTCACAAATGCAGCTATTGCGACATTTTATTGTACCAACGTTTCGCTCTCCAGGAGCTCTGTCAAGCCTTGATAAAGACTTGAGCTTTGTCAATGGTTTGACAAAGAATTATGTTGAAAATTGTATAAAATACCGACAAGTTTATGAGTAAGACACATGTGCAACAGTTGGGTATTTTTGTTGAAACGTTTCGCCTAAGCGGTAAGCTTCTTCAGTCAAATACAGAGAATGAATTGTAAATGAATGGTTCAGAGAACCGACAAGTTATAAATTAGACACATATGCAACACTTGGGTATCTTTATTGAGGAAACGTTTCGCCACACAGTGGCTTCATCAGTCAATACAAAGTAGAAAGTTGTAAGGAGAGGAGGAGTAAGGCTATCAGTCCACATCGGTCTGGAGTCGAGTGTCAGTCCATCACTTGTAGACAGTAAGCGTAGTATATCGTAGAGGTGGCTTAACGTCAGTGAGGTGAAGCAGAGAGGCAGGTCATATGGAATCACTCTCGTCAGGCTTGTCAAGGTTGACAAGTGTTGAAGAAATCAACACTTGTCCAACCTTGGACGAGACCTACTGAGTAGTGGATAGTACCACTATGACCGCTACTGCTGCTTCACTCACCTGACAGGTTATGCCACTCTACGATACGTACTTCACAAGATTGATGGACTGAACAATGACTAGCCGAGACATACTCATACTCCTCCTCTCCTTACAACTTTCTACTTTGTATTGGACTGATGAAGCACTGTGTGGCGAAACGTTTCCTCAAAAAGATACCCAAGTGTTGCATATGTGTCTAATTTATAACTTGTCGGTTCTCTGAACCATTCATTTACATCCTGTCTGACACAGCAACATCTTGGGATCTTAATACAAACGATTTCTTCAACACTTGTCCAACCTTTGGACGAAGACCTACTTCGAGTAGTGGATAGTACCACTATGACCCCGCCTCCTGCTGCTTCACCTCACCTGACTACGGTATATAAGCCACCTCTACGGATATATACGTTACTTTCTACAAGATTGATGGACTGAACACATCGACTCCAGGCCGAGGGACTGATTACCTCATACTCCTCCTCTCCTTACAACTTTCTACTTTGTATTGGACTGATGAAGCCACTGTGTGGCGAAACGTTTCCTCAATAAAGATACCCAAGTGTTGCATATGTGTCTAATAGAGAATGAATTGTAGGCAGCAGGGTAAAGATGATGTCATCAGCCCATCAACCTTGGAGAAATAGTTTGAAATAGTCAGTCCCTCAGCCTGGAGAAGAGTTGATCTCCATGGTCTGGAACGTTCCAGATAACATCATGTCCAAGGTCTGGCCTGGACATAACGTGGGTTACACTAGATAGACAGAGTACACAAAATAGAGGATTCCAGTTCTGCTGTTTACTGTACAAGTGTTAGAAGGAAAAAGTGACGTGAAGGACTGTTATGATCCCTTCAAGGATCATAACAGTGTCACTATTACATCTGCGATGAAAATGATTGGATGGATAATGAGAACTTTCATCGACTTAATGAGCATCATTGGCTTCACATCTCGTTTTGAAGTGTCTAGTAAATCAGTTTATAATTTTCCTTTCGATTATGATAATGACACTGTTGTAATCCCTGACAGTGAGATTCTATGACATTATCATTAAGTCCTTCATGTTAGTCTTTCGCTCCACTGAGTGGTTAGTTAATTTTATACTCTGTTCGTTTATATATTCTTAATTTTCCATACCTGAGTAACTGAAATTTGTCTACATTGAATATCATATGTTTTTCTGTTGCCCACCGGAAGATCTGGTTCACATCATCTTAGAGATTTGCAGTCTCCTCGGTGGATGTCACTTTCATTCAGTTCCTAGTATAGTCTGTGAAGCATGATTTATGTCTGTCTATGTCGGGTATGAGGATGAGAAAGTATTGGGGTGACTACTGAACCTTAGGGAACACAGATTTTCGCAGTGGCACCTTACTCTATCTTGCACTATATATATGTGTATATATATATGTGTATATATATATATATATATATATATATATATATATATATATATATATATATATATATATATATATATATTATATATATATATGTCGTGCCGATTAGGTAAAACTTGCGATTTTGGCTTAAATAGCAACGCTCACCTTGCCATATAAGACAAGTGAAAATTTGTGTATGCAATAATTTCGCCAAAATCATTCTGAACATAGCGAAAAAAATATATTTCATTGTGTTTGTTTATTATTAAATTAATGTTAACGTATCTAAAATATATTTAGTTGGGTTAGGCTAAATTAAATTGCGCTTGTTGTAATAAGGTTAGGTAGGTTTTCAAAGTTTCTCTTGGTACAAAATTATAAATTCTTACATTAACATAAATGAAAAAAAATATATCTTTAAATGTATAAGAGAAAATTTTTGAAAGGACTTAATTTTAGATGAGTTCTTGCTAATTGGCCAGTTTTACCTAATCGGCACGACATATATATCAATAACAACATTGTGACTAGCCGAGGATTCGAACCCATGTCGTTTTGGCCCGCCTCATGGTGAGCGAAAATCACACATGACGTTCTAACCCACAGGACCACGCTATCCTACAAAGAATCAACGTAATAAACAATTTGACTCTTACAATCAATTACCGTGGCGGTTGAGCACAAATCTTGGAAGCAGTCAGAGGTGCTGTCACAGGCGGAGCTCTGGTATTCTCGCAAGTCTCTTGTAACAAATGACGCGCACTCCACGCATATCTTCCAGGCTATCAACACACCATGAACTAAAATCTGTCTAAAACGCTTATTACTGCAAATTAATACACAAATAACCTGCACATATGAGTAACTTAAGACGTTTCGGTCCGACTAGGACCATTAACTAGTGATACCTTTACCTTCGATGAGTTTCGAGAGTCTTACTACTCTGGGAGCCCGGCCATGGGCCATGCTCGTCTGGTGCTAGCCTGGTCAACCAGACTGTTGATGCTGGAGGCCCGCTGTCCTACATATCCATCACAGCCTGGTTGATGTGGCACATGGTGAATATACTTGTGCAGTTTTCTCTTAGATTAGTTATGATCCAAGTGGGAACGAAACGTCTTCATAAGTTTCTTTCTCCCACGTGCTGGTTATTTGTACACTGTGCCTTTCTGTTCTTTACTGCAAATTAATGAATGTACAAGAATATTTAATGAATATCATGAAATCTGCTTAGGACAGATTATCTAGCGTCTTTCAATATCCAAACGTCATCAAACTTGCATTTATAAAAAACATCTATAAACGCAATCAATCAATCTTCACAGTCCTGTGACAGTATTAAAGTTTACTGTATGATAAATGTTGCATTTGTCTTTAATCAACCAGGTTTGTTGAAAATGTTTCACTCTTAGAGATTACACTTAGCAGTCTCTCTATTGTGCTACTGATAACTTGTGTGTCTGACTCCCTTGACTCTTTAGTATGTGTGTACTCGCCTATTTGTGGTTGCAGGGGTCAAGTCACAGCTCCTATCCCCGCCTCTTCACTGATCGCTACTGGGTCTCCTCTCCCTGCTCCATGAGCTTTATCATACCTCGTCTTAAAGCTATGTATGGTTCCTGCTTCTACTACATCACTTGCCAGACTATTCCACTTCCTGACAACTCTATGGCTGAAGAAATACTTCCTTACATCTCTCTGACTCATCTGAGTCCTCAACTTCCAACTGTGACCCCTTGTTTCTGTGTCCCATCTCTGGAACAACCTGTCTCTGTCTACCCTGTCAATTCCTCGCAGTATTTTGTATGTGCTTATCATGTCTCCCCTAACCCTCCTGTCAGCCAGTGTCGTCAGGCGATTTCCCTTAACCTTTCTTCGTAGGGCATTCCCCTTAGCTCTGGACTATTCTTGGTGCAAACCTTTGCACCAAGACTAGCTAGCTTGACCAGGTGTGGGTTCCAAACTTGTGCTGCATACTCCAGTATGGGCCTGACGTATATGGTGTACAGAGTCTTGAACGATTCCTTACTGAGGTATCGGAACGCTATTCTCATGTTTGCTTGACTTTCGATGACATGTCGTTTTCGTACTGCCGCTGGGCCTCCCTCCTTATCTGCGCATACTCGTTTCTGGCTCTTCGACTTTGTCTTCTGTACTTTTTCCATTCTCTAGCGCACTTCGTTTTTGCCTTCCAGCACGTTTGGGTAAACTAAGGGCTCGTTCTGGCCTTCCTGTTATTTATTTTGCTCTTGGGAACAAACTTCTCCTCTGATTTTCCTATCAATTCTCTTTCCCAATGAACCTCTTTCAGAAAGTTCCTCATGCCTGTGTAGTCTCCCCTTTTGTAGTTTGGCTTTTCCCATCCTACTCCTGTTACCCTCTCCACTTGTAACTATACTATCTATACTATGTATTCAAAGCTCAGAACCACGTGATCACTAGCTCCGAGGGGCCTTTCATATATGATGCCCTCTATGTCCGAGCTACTCAAGGTTAATACGAGGTCCAGTCTTGCTGGTTCATCCTCCCCTCTCTCTCTGGTAGTGTCCTTAACATGTTGATGCATGAGGTTATCCAGGACCACATCCAACACCTTGGCTCTCAATGTTTGTTTGCGTGTGTGTGTGTGTGTGTGTGTGTGTGTGTGTGTGTGTGTGTGTGTGTGTGTGTGTGTGAGCGTGTGTACCAGGGTATATACACAGAACTGTGTAAGCCAAGGTAAGCAGAGCGAAACCCGTGTAGTGTCATTTCCGGGCGACGGGATAATTTTGGCATCTCAATCCGGGCTCCATGTGTCCCCTTCTCCCTGGCACTGCCTACACCTGTCGGTACACTCCGCCACTCCCTACACAGAGAGAAGCATTCAACACTTCTTTCTGAGAGCGACTTACGTCCTCAGTTGATGGCAAATGCACTGCCGAGTTGAACTCTGAAGGACAGTCACTGAGTATATTTGTGACGGGGAGTCACTCTTGGCCAAGGTTAGAGAGGATTACCTCACTACCTGTTCTTTAATTCCTTCGCTCGAGTCTTTGATTGTCAGGGACAATATTTACCTTTGGACTTCCCTGGCAGACAAGCCATCTTCCTAAGAGAGAATTGGGTTTTTACTATAGTTTAAGACCGTGGCATCAGCGAGGCTGTCACTTAGCCAAACGTTGGTTTTGCGATTTATGAATTAAACTCCGCCTTTCCATAGTTCTCTGTTTTCTGTTCCATCTTCAGATGAGGGAAACTCACAATGTGTCAGGAATATGACAGGAATACATAGCTAGCTTTGACTCGCCAAACGTAATAAAACAATTATAAACAACTCGCTGAACAGACAGGATTCGAACGCAATGTAAGCCAGTCCTAAAACTAGAAGGTCAGTCCTCTAACTACTACACTATATTGGCCTAATTTGATTCGTCCACCTAGGCGTATACGCTAAAAAGATCAGACCAAGTCACACTGTGACAACAAATACAGGTTTTTACAGACAAATATCATGGCTGTGGCACGGTGTACTGATTAGAACATTGGTCTGCTATCCGTTCCTTAAGTTGATAGCTAAGCTTGTACTCCCACTAAGTATCATATAGAATAGTAGGACACTACTGCTGCGCCCAATTATGTTTAAAAAAAAACTCCAACTTTGCGATTTTTTTTATGAATCTGTTATATTTATTAATGTTCCGGGGATCATCGCCCTGGCGGCACGATCTCCGACCGTACCGCAGTCTGAGAAGTTTGCAAGAGTTACTTACCCGTCTTCCCTGTTCCTGTATAGAAAATAAAGACCAGGAGTTCCATCAGAGTGCAAAACGTTTAAAAGGACGTTACTACCATCCCGAATGGTCACTGTCAGCCTAACCTAAAACAACGTATACAGGAGAAATGAGGTCAGCATCATGTACCTAAATACTAACTGCCCTTTCATTTACATCACATGGCAACATTATTTAAATTACTCGTATTAAACATGTCTAGTAACATGTCATAGCTTATCTAAATTAACAAAATGCCCAATTATTAAGCATATAAGTAAACACATGCTATTAACTTAGCAAAAAATTAACATTTTATACAAGACAATATAATTTATTTAATAAATGACCTTTGACGTACTCAGCATGACACACGAGACACTTGACACACGCGTGGCCAGCAGCAACAGCCACGTTGATCAGGCCTTGATCCACCAGGAAGCCTGGTCATAGACCGGGCCGCGGGGGCGTAGATCCCCGGAATGCCCTCCAGGTAGGTATGTTCCCTGTACTCGCCATTATTATATACTGCTATGTATGCCAGTAAATTATACCCTATCCGAGGTGTACAACATGCACACTCACTTTCATGTACAAATGATGACTAAGCATAACAGCGTGAATTCGCGTGTGGCAAAGAGTTTACTCATTTTTTTTTCGTGAAAACTAACTCAAACAAACCATACATTTTGTATATTCTACTCATATATAGATCTTTGTGCTATTTAACACTAAGTGTAGGCATATAGCACTACTACACTGCCTGAGTGTTCCCCAGCGTCCTCGACAACCTAGCTAGTAACTTCTCTCTCAACCACTATACTTTCCTCTCTCACCAGCTGCTAATATAACTCTACAGTTAGGTTTTCAGTGGTGACTTCCTACACGAGATAACTATACAGCGATACCGTAAGGAAAGGTTAGCCAAAGTAGTGAGCAGGAGATAATGACTGTAGGAGGAATATCATCCGATATACCTTTACCTTTGATACGTTTCGAGAGTTTTTCTCCTTCTAGGGCCCGGCCTTGGGCAAGGCTCGTCTGGTGTTTGCATGGTCAACCAGACTGTTGGCCCGCTAACCCACATATCCATCATACCCTGGTTAATCTGGAACCTGGTGAAGATACTTGTCCAGTTTCCTCTTGAAAACCTCTACACTTGTCTCAGCAGTGTTTCTGATATCTTCTGGTAAGATGTTGAATAGTTTGGGGCCACGGATGTTGATAAAGTGTTCTCTTACTATTCCCACGACGTCCTTGCTTTTCACTGGGTTTATTTTGCACTTTCTTCCATATCTCTCACTCCAGTATGTCATAGCCGTGTGTGAAGATTTGGCACAAAGCCCTCTAAGTACTTTCTAGATATATATGTATGTATCTCTCTCCTCCATTTCATTAAGTACATATTTAGGTCTTAAAGGCGTTCCCAGTAATTTAAATGCTTTATTGATTCTATGTATCTGTTCTAGCTCTGATATCTCTCCTGCCCTGAAGGGGGTCGTTAACACTGAATATTCCAAACGAGAGAAAGAGAGCAAGGTATTTGAGACGTGTCACCACTGGCACTATTTCCCCCGTTGTAAAAGTTCTCATTATCCACCCCGTCATCTTCCTGGCTCGTGACATTTGTATTTGAAAGAAACATCAGCCGACATAATTACTCCCAGGTCTTTCACATTTTTCCTTCGTTCCATCTGATGATCCTCTTGAGCTTTGTATACAGTGTTCCTTTTGACTTCATTCTTTCCATACCTAAAGAGCTGTAACTTATCACCATTAAACGTCATGATGTTCTCCACTCATCACTAGAAAATACTGCTTATATCTTCCTGCAATTTTTCAGTGTTTTCTACCGAAGTGACTTTCGTGCTTATTTTAGAGGTATCTGCAAATGATGATACAAAACTGTGACGGGTGATTTTATCCACGGCATGAGGATACGAAACAGCAGATGTGCCAGGCAAGTGCCTTGGGGGTACTGAGCTTTTGGCCTCACTGATGCTGGATTTTGTTCTGTGCTAGAAACTTGAAAATCCATCTGCATACCTTCTCCGTTATGCCCATGGCCTTCATTTTGTGCGCAATCACCCCATAATCGCATGTCAAACGCCTTTGCAAAATCCGTGTATATCACATCAGCGTTTTGGTTTTGTTCCAACGCCTCCGTCATTCGGTCATAGTGGTATAGCAGTTATGACAAGCATTATCTTCTGCTTCTAAAACAGTGCTGGTTTGGAATGTGCAGACTGCTGTTCCATAAAGTTTGTAATTCGAAGACTTATGATGTGAGACGTTAGGGCTACTGGTCTCTAATTTTTGGCTAGCGCTCTACTACCTTCCTTATGCAAAGCTGAGTCTCTACTGTTTAAAGCTTCTGGTGCTTCACCTAGATCTAACCTCTTTCTCCAAAGAATACTGAGTGCTCGTACTAGTGGTGCTTTGATTTTTTTTTTATTACTAAGGACTTCCAAGAATCTGGTCCAGGTGCTGAGTGAGTGGGCATGTTGTTGTTTGGGTACTTTGGAGATATGCCGGTCGTAGTGAAACACACAAGGCGGTTGGTAACTATATATATTGACAGAGTCTGTGAGGGGAAGATAACCCAGCCTACCTGTTCGGTTCTAAGCCTGTCGACGAGTGAGGAAGATGCCTGGGGCCCAGCGCTCACATGTGCGAGACTCGTGACGTCACAGCTAGCTAGGGATCATATATATAACATAGCTGATACTAACTACACAAGTATATTACAAAGGGGATTCAGTAACACTACTGACAATGTTTTCTATTTCTTTTTCGAAATCTATGAGATTAGTATTGTCAGTTAGTTGGTCTGCACGACCTTCAAATAGAATGAAAATAGTTTCTGCATTCTCCACCTTTTGATGAGTTTCGAGAGCCTTTTTACTCCTGGAGCCCGGCCATGGGCAACCAGGTTGTTGCTGCTGGAGGCCCGCAGCCCCACATGTCCATCACAGCCTGGTTGATCTGGCACCTGGTGAAGATACTTGTCCAGTATCTTCACCAGGTGCCAGATCAACTAGGCTGTGATGGACATGTGGGGCTTCAGGCCACCATTAACAACAGCCTGATTGACCAGGCTAGCACCAGACGAGCCTGGCCCATGGTCGGGCTCCGGGAGTAGAAAGACTCTCGAAACTCGTCTAAGGTATCAAAGATATATCAACGGGTGAAGAATGCTTTCATTTAGTGGGTTGCTGAACATTGACTCATATTTCCTAGTCATCGTCAGTATATGAACCTCCTGTTCTTAACTTAGTAGTTCTTAACTTAGATTTTTCATATGTTGAGAAATATTTGGGGTTTCTTGCAATATCCTGGATGGTTGTTTATTCCCTTTGTGCTTCTGTTTGATAGAAAGACTCAAGTTTTTGCTCTATCTGGGTGATATCTCGGCTAAGATTATCTTCCCTTCGTTGTGACAATCACGTCGTTGAGCAATCGGCAACCCTTTTTCTCCTTCCGTACAATCTTCTACGCTCTCTTTCTATATCGTTATTCTCCCACTTTCTCGATGTTTATGTCATGAGTGAATGAAAAGCAATTCAGCCTCATTTAAAATGCTTTTCACATCATTAAGAAGATTCAGGAAACGGACTTACCTGCTGAACAGCTAATACTCCCATTCACTCACGTTACGTAAGTCAAATAGTCTTATTCACCCACCCAACACCCACAATACTAAGTGAACCCATCCAGCACATTTACAATACCACCTGCAACCACCCAAAATATTCATAATACCACCCGCACCAACCTGTTACATCCACAACACCGTTTGCACCCACCTATCACATCCACAATACCATGTGCACACATCTTTCATATCCACAATGTCACGTGCACCCATCTATCACATCCACAATACCACGTGCATCCACCTATCACATCCACAATACCACCTGCACCCACCCACATCAACAACACACTTGCTTGCACAAACTTTGCATTAGGCACATCTAATGAATGTGCACATTTCCACGTATGTGTAAACTAAGACTCGAGGTTATCTGAAGGTGGTGGGTCGTCCCAGCCCCACTTGCGTTATGCTGTATGTCATGTAATGTCAAACTAACGTAAGAGGGGAAGATATATATATAAGTGTCTGTCTCTGTCTCTGTCTCTCTGTCTGTCTCTCTGTCTGTCTCTCTGTCTGTCTCGTCTGTCTTCTGTCTGTCTCTCTGTCTGTCTGTCTGTCTGTCTGTCTGTCTGTCTGTCTGTCTGTCTGTCTGTCTGTCTGTCTGTCTGTCTGTCTCTGTCTCTCTGTCTGTCTCTGTCTGTCTCTGTCTGTCTCTGTCTGCCTCTGTCTGTCTCTCTCTCTGTCTCTCTCTCTGTCTCTCTGTCTCTCTCTCTCTCTCTCTCTCTCTCTCTCTCTCTCTCTCTCTCTCTCTCTCTCTCTCTCTCTCATAAATAGGCGAGTACGAATCACCGAGGAACACACACACACTGCAGGAATAAATAACCAATGCTTCCATGTCAATAAACAACTAGTCGAAATTGAGGACAGTCATGAAATGAATTAGGAGAGGTGAAAAAATGGGGTCGTGAGGAAGCAAATAATTTATGCAATTAACTCAAGCAAACCATTCAGCTAAATGGAAGCTTAAAAAGAAAACACTGGAATAATACAAACCGTGATCAAAGAGCTCAACAGAGGGGAAGATGAATGCAAGAGAGCTGGTTGTAATGAAGAAAGATTATCTTACATTCAAAACAAGAGAGGTGTTAGGCGCGTACCTCTAACTGGTTTCCAGAGGTTTTCTACCCTTACAACTCATCTTGGGACAGGCTTCCCTGTTTATTCCCTGTTTATACATGCTGGCCCACACAGCCTGGTTGATTTGGCACTTCGCATAGGTAGTGGATAGTTTCCTCCTAAGACTTATACACTTGTTCCTGCACATCCAATCAATCATCTTAAGAAAGAGTCGTAATTACGACTGTTTATAAACAGTGAATATGTCACTGTTGGGGAGAATTTCATCAGGGAAATTAATTAAATTTTTCCTACATCCTATTCAGCAAATTTCTCTAATCTTACCTAGGTTGAGCTAGGCCAAACCTAGCTAGGCTATGTTTGGTTCGATTAGGCTGTCGTCCATCAATAAAAAGTAACCAATTATAACATAATACAACGACAATAAATGAAATATAAGATAAAAACAACATCAAGTTATGAAGCAGAATCAGGGAACGGGGGATACACTCTGTATTTTAGAAAATACTAAGATAATCACTGTTTAAGGCTAGTTAACAATCAAACTTTTGACAGTGTCAGAAACAGTGAAATACTGATAAAAGGATGGGCTGTCCAGCAATATTTCTCTTATGTTTGGTAGCAGTGTGTAGTTTTGGATTATGAAATGTTGATACTGTTCTCTTACTGTGCCTTCGGCGCCCCTTCTTTTCAAATATTTCAATCCATTAAGTTATGATAGTGTGCTGATTTGGGACCTGACCCTTAGGTAACTTTCCATGGAAATTATATATAATGAAAAAATATAACAGTGAAATAGGAAAATAAAATCTAATGAGCTCTTTCATGTACTTACACACACATCTTCTGAAGACGTGTGTGAAAGCACATGAAAGCACTCAGATTTTATTTCCTATTTCACTGTGGTATTTTTCATATTTGCAATCACCCGTTTTATTGTGAAGATTTTATCCATATAATATATATATATATATATATATATATATATATATATATATATATATATATATATATATATATATATATATATATAAAACCTCTGCTTTATTAGTTCGTCGAGCATAAAATGAAAAAGTAAGAAAGCTGAGAGGTTTCCTACAAGACTAGTATCAGAACTAGGAGAGAGAATATGAAGACAGTACAGATAAACCTTACTTTTCCTAAGAGCTGGAAGAGATATGATTACAATGTAAAAAATATACAATAGACACAGACAAAGTGGAAAGGGTGGCCAACTTCGAGACATGGAAGGGAACATGACGACGAAACAAATATAAACCCCAAGTTCAAATAAGCCAGAATGAAATAAAGAAGTCTGAGTTTGATGGGAATGAGCACGTGCAATGAACTAGTTAAAGAGTCGATGGACTGTAGCAAAGCCCAAGAATAGAGGATCGACACCCATCTACACAACTAGGTAAGTATGATAGTATAAACAATTGGACTAAACAAGATATCATCTTGGGTTCTGAAGGAAAGGGAATAAAAACTCAGCTATCCGCTCTGAATCAATTTTGGGACTTTTATTATAAAAACGTAAATTTACGAAAGGAAACTAGTGAACAGAAAAAAAAAAAATGCTAAAAACTATGCAAGAGTATATAAACACTTTGTAATTCGATAATCGCCCCTACAGAGATATCTAACAAATATTTTATGATAACCAATAAGAAGGCTGAAAACAGAGCGACGCTACCCCATTCGTAACCGAGAATACTTGCGAAGTCTTCCTCTGTACACAGTTGACTTGCACATTTTCCGTCTGTTCATCTGAACAAGCAAGAGATGTTTGCAAACACTATAATACAAGCCACGTCCAGCCAAGCTTGGCAGTGGTCCCGCCTGAGTGTTGTACTGCCCTCAGTATCTTATGTATACGTGAGGAGAGAGCAAGGGTGTACTTCATACCTCCCTTCACAACTCATTCACTAAACATCAATACCACAAGCGTCGTCATAATCAATAATAAACATCCATCAGCACTTCCCACTTCGTGAAGCCCCCTCGTCACTCTCTGGAAGCCACTTACTACCTACCTGCCTCTCCAAACACTCCACCATTCACAAAACACTGCCCACTTGTTCATTCACCACACGTCCGCTACACCTACCACCTACTCGTTTCTCAGTGACAGGCTCCACCACACATCTGTCCTACTACCAACCACATATATCCCACCACCACACACCTGTACCACTGCCAACCTGCAACAGATGACTTTAACAGCATAACTGATCAAATCATCAATCAACTACCATCTTACCTTCCACCTTAACTTGCAGTTATTACGGACGCTGACTGCTGGCACGGAGCTACAAACCTATTAAACGGGGAAGGCGGCCAGAGTCCCCTTCACTTTGCTATTACTACCACGTTGCGCTGCGTGCTAACACCAACAGCAAATAACAAAACATATCTGTGTGATGTGTAGAGAGGTAAAATGGGCATAAATGAATCAGTCTGTCTTTTTGTCTCTTCTGTGTGTGTGTGAGTTTGTTAGTGACTTATTCAAAACGTGTAAACGTCACTTGGCCTGACTGATCAGGCCATCAACTAGGCCTGGGGAGGAATCAACAGCAGGCAGGTAGACATGACTACTCTGTCATCTATCAACAATACTACCAAGTTCTCGCCTGACTTCCGTCTAGGGAGGTTCATTGATGTCTGTGAAGGACTCTTGATACAAAAAATTAGAGCTGTCCTCCCCATCTTTGGATCAAACCTCATTACCTCCCATTTCTTATGCGCTGTTTGACCCCTGCGGGCTTAAAGCTTCCCCGTAAATAACTAACTCTTAGCATGATAAAAATAGTTGTAATAGACTATAATTTTTAAAAGGGTGGACCTGTAAGCCAGCGTAAGGCCTCGGTCAGGTGACCAAAGCTCCAACGGCGGGTCATCATCTGACCCGCCTAACCCTACAATACAACCACCGTCAGATGTGATTTTTGAAGACTTCTACTGATCTGACTGATTAGAAACCGGGCCGCAATTAGCGGATGCAGGATCGAGCCTACACCATTCCTTGCGATGAATGATCTACACGAGTTTAGCACTATAAAATACAATCTGCCTCTTATTCTATGCTGTATCATTTATATATCTCTATTTCATGGCATCATACAATACCTCGCTCGCACCATTACATGTATTAAAACTCATAAAATTGACAATGATTTGCTGTGAAAATTCCTCATGACTTTCTTAACCGACGACAGTTACTGCCTTCTATGTGACATACCTGTGACTGGTTTTGAGAGCTCTGCTCTGGAAACCTGGCCTGAGGCCCGGCTTCGTGGCTGACTGTCTGGTTAAGCAGACCATCTAGCCAGTATGTAATCAAGATACAACCCCTCGCATGCCTGCGCTACACATACTGCTAATGATGTACCTAATGGTAGTATTAGCATTGCCAAACTGCAATTACACCATAAACAGACATCTACTTTAATCGTGACAAGCGACTAAATTATCTTTGAGAACACTGACTTCGCTCGACATTAAGAGTTGACACTAATATCTTATTCTCATAACCAAACACATAAGTCATCAACAAACTAACTTGAACAACCACAACCGCCACAAAATCCTAAAACACCAGCTTAACCATCACAAATAACTATAACACCAGGACCACAACTGCAACACCAGCTTAACCATCACAAATAACTATACTTATCAATACATGTATATTAGAGTAGACGCTCGCTTAGTAAATCTCCCCATTGCCTAATCACTAATGCATGAAAACAATGGCTTAATGCATAAGGAGCTATTGCCAGCTACAACCACGAATATGGAGCTAACATATAAGCAAAAATTATATATATATATATATATATATATATATATATATATATATATATATATATATATATATATATATATATATATATATATATATAAAAGTCTATTGGATAACAAATTATGCTCTACTTATATGTACATTAGCTAAAGATACCAAATCTTCGACCCTATGGAGAAAATGAAAATCTAAGTCCTCAGAATTATTCCTGGCGATAAGCAAACTAAGGAAGCTTCTTATTATAAGAAAGGAACTTGGTATTCCCAGTGTTAGTGGCAAGATAAGTTAACTTAACACAGTACCTGGCATTAAAATGTTGAGTAATGGATATAGTAGAGTTACTATAAATCTTACTAAATGTCTAGAAGTAAACACAAACCCTAATGAATACAAAAACACCCCTGCAGTTACCTTTAGTCCCATAAACTGCACGAAAGTTATCATTTTAACCAAGAAGATCACTTCAGCCCAATTTGGAAAATTATTTAACTTACGTTCCTGGGGATATCCCCAACAAGAACATCAACAGCAATCACTCGCTTAAATTGATTGCGACGGCATCTGCTGAAGCATAAATCTCTCGCCTAAGTAGTAGTCAGCAAATATCATAAATTATATACATTTGATGGATGTAAACATGAGTCTAGGGGTAGAGCTGCGTCTAGTCTTGTTGCCCCTTCCTCAGATATGAATTATGACCCATGTCGGGTTGAGAATAAAAATCAGCACACGTTCTTCTAACCTTACGAACTGAAGTGTTTGCCATGCTAAAGGCACTGAAGTTATCCCATGACAATGAGTTTGGCTTATTGATCATTAATGAATCTGTCATGAATGAATGCACACGACTTACATAATAAGTTACAATATGCTTGCTCACCGCAGAAGCCAAGTATACACATTTAAACAAATAAAAAAAAGTAATTAATGCAATTTTTATGGATTCCAACTCCTTTTGACTCATTCCTTTGTAAGATTGATATATTAATCCAAGTACAATGGAAGAAAAAGAAAAGTCGTATACCCGGTATAATGTCTGCAATGTTTAGCCAGGATACATGTACAGCTCAGTGTGATAGCATGAACGTAGATAACCAGATTTACGAAGCAACTTGAAATGTAAACAGACAGACAGATGTTGGTGTAGCCAGGCTTACACTTGATAAAAAGTACATCTAACATATACAGTACAGACAATAATTTAACTGTGTGTCTGACTATCCGCTTAACTATCCACTTACTGAGGAAGAGAGAGAAGCAGTATATCTATACTGTATATGTTATCTTATTTTGAGAATAAGAGATCAGAAATTCTAAGGAAATAGCCTACGTCTGTTTGTAACAAAATCAATAATGAACAAATAAAAAGTCTGCAAATAATGTGTATTTGTGATATACCTGTGACCGGTTTCAAGGGTTCTACCAAACTGATTTACTGTTAACCTTTTCTAGAACCTCATTCCTTGTTCCTGGTGTACCCACACACACACAACCCGCACATAGAAGAGAGGAGCTTACGACGACGTTTCCTCTCTTCTATGTGCGGGTTGTGTGTGTGTATTGTTCCAGTCACGGTATTGTGCCTTTTTTTGTTATCCCTGGTGTACCACTATGTTCTCACGATACCATCCACAGTATGGATAAAAGTACCAACTTAGTACTAATGAACCACTATGCTCTCACGATACCATCCACTATATGAGTATAGTGTACCCATCTGTCTAAGGCTGACAGATTGGTACCTATGGGTGCCAACCTGTCAACCTTGTTACACACTGTCACAAGTTGGCACAACAAAAGTATATGACAACTTGTAACAGTGCGTCAGTTTCTCCATGACCTAAACATAAACAATAATAAAATATTAGAAAGAATAGCAGTTCTGAATATCAGCTGTAAGGAAGGTCACGAACTATAACCAACAGTTAAGTTTAAAGTAAGTTAGTCGCCGATAAACTAAGTATATAAACGTAAAGGTAACGTCTGGCAGGGAAAAAAACATCATTTTCGCTCTTTACAGTGGAGTATACACTGACCTAGAACCTTCAGCTTGGAGTGTGTACACTGACCTAGAACCTTCAGCTTGGAGTGTGTACACTGACCTAGAACCTTCAGCTTAAAGTGTGTACACTGACCTAGAACCTTCAGCTTGGAGTGTGTACACTGACCTAGAACCTTCAGCTTGGAGTGTATACACTTACCTATAACCTTCCGCTATGAGTGTGTACACTGACCTAGAACCTTCAGCTTGGTGTACACTGACCTAGAACCTTCAGCTTGGTGTACACTGACCTAGAACCTTCAGCTTGGTGTACACTGACCTAGAACCTTCAGCTTGGAGTGTGTACACTGACCTAGAACCTTCAGCTTGGAGTGTGTACACTGACCTAGAACCTTCAGCTTGGAGTGTGTACACTGACCTAGAACCTTCAGCTTGGAGTGTGTACACTGACCTAGAACCTTCAGCTTGGAGTGTGTACACTGACCTAGAACCTTCAGCTTGGAGTGTGTACACTGACCTAGAACCTTCAGCTTGGAGTGTGTACACTGACCTAGAACCTTCAGCTTGGAGTGTGTACACTGACCTAGAACCTTCAGCTTGGAGTGTGTACACTGACCTAGAACCTTCAGCTTGGAGTGTGTACACTGACCTAGAACCTTCAGCTTGGAGTGTGTACACTGACCTAGAACCTTCAGCTTGGATGTGTACACTGACCTAGAACCTTCAGCTTGGGTGTGTACACTGACCTAGAACCTTCAGCTTGGAGTGTGTACACTGACCTAGAACCTTCAGCTTGGAGTGTGTACACTGACCTAGAACCTTCAGCTTGGAGTGTGTACACTGACCTAGAACCTTCAGCTTGGAGTGTGTACACTGACCTAGAACCTTCAGCTTGGAGTGTGTACACTGACCTAGAACCTTCAGCTTGGAGTGTGTACACTGACCTAGAACCTTCAGCTTGGAGTGTGTACACTGACCTAGAACCTTCAGCTTGGAGTGTGTCACTGACCTGAACCTCAGCTGGAGTGTACACTGACCTAGAACCTTCACGGAGTGTGTACACTGACCTAGAACCTTCAGCTTGGAGTGTTACACTGACCTAGAACCTTCAGCTTGGAGTGTGTACACTGACCTAGAACCTTCAGCTTGGAGTGTGTACACTGACCTAGAACCTTCAGCTTGGAGTATGTACACTGACCTAGAACCTTCAGCTTGGAGTATGTACACTGACCTAGAACCTTCAGCTTGGAAATAGTGGTACACTGACCTAGAACCTTCAGCTTGGAGTGTGTACGACTAGAACCTCACTGTACACTGACCTAGAACCTTCAGCTTGGAGTATGTACACTGACCTAGAACCTTCAGCTTGGAGTATGTACACTGACCTAGAACCTTCAGCTTGGAGTATGTACACTAACCTAGAACCTTCAAGCTTGGAGTATGTACACTGAACTAGAACCTTCAGTCTGGAATGACACTACCTAGAACTCATTCCTCAGTCAACCTAGAACCTTCACGTTTCAGTACCCAGCAACATCGTTCCCTCATTATCATACCCAGCAACACGTTCCTCAGTACCCAGCAACACGTTCCTCAGTACCCAGCAACACGTTCCTCAGTACCCAGCAACACGTTCCTCAGTACCCAGCAACACGTTCCTCAGTATCCAGCAACACGTTCCTCAGTATCCAGCAACACGTTCCTCAGTACCCAGCAACACGTTCCTCAGAACCCAGCAAGACGTTCCTCAGTACCCAGCAACACGTTCCTCAGTACCCAGCAACACGTTCCTCAGTACCCAGCAACACGTTCCTCAGTACCCAGCAACACGTTCCTCAGTACCCAGCAACACGTTCCTCAGTACCCAGCAACACGTTCCTCAGTACCCAGCAACACGTTCCTCAGTACCCAGCAACACGTTCCTCAGTACCCAGCAACACGTTCCTCAGTACCCAGCAACACGTTCCTCAGTACCAGCAACACGTTCCTCAGTACCCAGCAACACGTTCCTCAGTACCCAGCAACACGTTCCTCAGTACCCAGCAACACGTTCCTCAGTACCCAGCAACACGTTCCTCAGTACCCAGCAACACGTTCTTCAGTACCCAGTAACACGTTCCTCAGTACCCAGCAACCCCTCCTTCAGTACCCAGCAACCCCTCCCTCAGTACCCAGCAACACGTTCTTCAGTACCCAGTAACACGTTCCTCAGTACCCAGCAACCTCTCCCTCAGTACCCAGCAACCCCCCCCTCAGTACCCAGCAATACCTTCCCCGGTACCTCGCTTATTCCTTGTTGCTTTTCTCAACACTAACCTTCGTCTCATTATGCAACTCCCACACTACTAACGCCAACCTTGCTTCTGTCTTTCCCACCTGAGTTGCCCGTGGTAGTTCATCAGAGCCAAGGTCAAACTCACTCACTGTTTTGTTGTGTCGCCTGAGCGGCTAGTTTGTGCACCCCATGCTCATTCTGCGAGCGTCAGAGCTAAAAAAAAAGTGTTTCAAACCCGACTTCACATGTGTACATATAGCTAATGTACACAATACAATATTATGTACCAGCGGACACAATTTAAGTATCTTATTAACTACTAAATCATTCGTCATTATTTGGTTGTCGTCCCTTCAAAAACAGTTCACTCATCTAGGTGACGCAAAAAGTGGATACAGTCTCAAGCTTTCAGTGTTTTGCCATATCCTGTGGAGCTTGCATTGAAATGTCTCTGAAAAGTTGTATGTTTGGATACTATGATGTAATGCTCCCGTGTATGGCCTTGTCTCTCCACACACTTTACATTTTATGTCATTGGCATCTACACAAACCATAGCAGTAACACCTCGCAGTCCACTCACAAGTTACTTTCTCCATAAAAATGCTTAACACATTTAATTAAGATGGACAATTGATCTACAAGTTCCTACATGTACTGTTCTACTTTCTTCAAACTCATTTGGTACTTCTTTTCTGACTTTTTTTTAAACTCCTATTTGAGGATAAATATATTCGACATTCTCTTTATTTAGTGCTTATTTAACCAAGTTATTAATGCTTATTTAGCTAAGTTATCAGTTTTGTCATGCACCTGGAGGGCTCTGTGAGAGAGAATCCACAAAAGCCTAACAGTAATCCCTTTCTTAATAATTTGTGTATAATTGTGCTTAAGCTGCATACACAAGCATGCTGCATTCAGCTTCAGATTATTTAGTGTAAGTAATGAGGAAAGGTAGTTATAATTAAACTGTCTGAGGTCATACTTTTCACAAGCTTGAGAACAGCGACTATGGCAAACAGTTCAGTCTGTAAGATGGAAGCCCAGTTATTAATTCTAATACATCTCTACATTATGGTACCATCAGGCTGGTTTACGGAAACAGCACTTCCCTCCCTCCCTCCCTCCCACTATCAGGGTTCAGGGAGCTATCAGCGTTGATAGTTTGTAATATTTGTTTTGTGTGCAGGTCATATATTTGTTCCAGAGCACTGAGTTTCGAAAGAATTCGAAGAGGACTGTGCATCATAATTACTTTTCTGGGAGGGTAGGTGGGCATGGTGATACCAAAAGCCAGGGTGCCCGGAAATTATAGTATTTCCTAGCATGATAAAATTCATGAAGTCCAAATATTTCATGAGTGTGGCTCTTATTTGAATCCATCTTAATTCACTTACCCCATAAATTGTATGTTTTAGTAATTCTCTAAAAACAACATTGTTTTGATCAAGATACTGATTTCACGTATTCTATCAGAAACACTAGATATGCTTAATTATTTCCTCAAAGTATTTTAGTGGTTATAGGACAGCCAAGAATAATTCTTATGGCTTCATAGTGTGTTTGCTTCAAGTCTTTCAATGATTTTCTGTTGCAGGACTAAATGTGGTACTTTCCTTCAAACTTATTTTCCGGTTTCCGTCCTTGCTGCTTTCCGCAACACTAACCTTCGTCTTATTACGCAACTCCCAGCTACTACCTCTCTCCTTCCTTCCTTCTTTCCCACCTACCTGAGTCGTCCCGCGGTGGCTCATCAGCGCCAAGGTCAAACCCCACTCAGTGCGTGCGTGTTTTAATCCCATGTGTGCAAACACACTGCACCAGCTTCCTCAATCTTTTTACACACACACACAAGCATCCACAATACACCCACCCCCACACGTCTGCCTAAATCTCAACAAACTTGTAAAAAGGGACAGAAATCCGTAAATAACTATGGAATACTGAAACAAAGAGGCTAAAGGAAATGCTTGCTGGCAGAGTTGGGCACAAATTCAATGGAGCCCGACATATTATTGCCTTGGACAATAAAAGAGAAAAAACAGCAGCCTTACGCAAACTATTTACACAAATATAAATTTGTGCTGCTTTGTTGAATATTTTCAACCTAACAACGCAATATAAATACCAGACTCCTGGATATCAGTGAGCTTAATTAGAATCTTGAAGTTAAGAGCAAGAAGACACTAAATTAAAGACCATTAGTCTTAGCAAGTATTTCATGCAAGGATATCCGTGAGGGATAACTCTAAATGGTTGTGAGAATCATCTTCCCCCGTGGGTCGATCCCAGAATAGGCCTCCCTGTTGACAGCCTGATCAGTAAGGCTGTTGGTGGTTGCTGCAAGCTAACCAGACTGATCAGGAACTTGCTTAAGGAATTTGGGAAGTCACCTCTTGAATACAGTAAGAGATCTAATGGTATTTTTTCTGTGGCTGCTGCTGTTAACGTTCCGCTCACCTGCACAGCCATCACAGATCAATAACACTAACTCATGAATGGTAAACAATACATTACTCAATGAACACTGAGATTTCACACTTTCGAGAGCATTAAATGTGTAACCAAGGCGACAGCTGTAATGTAGCTCGGGATAGCCACATAGCAACCCCACGGATCACTTGGTAGACATCAACCATCCAACGAGGTATTACCAATGTCATACTGGTAGGGATCAACAATCCGAGGGTGATACCAACCAGGAGGTACTACCAACCTCTCATACTGGTAGACATCAACCATCCTGAGAGGTACTGCCATCCTGCCAGATATCAACCATCCTGGGAGGTACTGCCATCCTGTTATACTGGTAGATAAACAATCCTGGGAGGTACTGCCTGGGGGGGGGGTACTGCCATCCTGAAAGATATCAATCAGCCTGAGAGGTACTGCCATCCTGTCATACTGGTAGATATCAACCATCTTAGGAGGTACTGCCATCCTGCCATGCTGGTAAATATCAACCAGCCTGGGAGGTAATACCATCCGGTCATATTGTAGACATCATCAATCTAGGGAGGTGCTACCAATTTGTCATACGAGTGTAAAGCATAAGTGAGCCCACTCACGCACGCACACACACACAGGAGCTATGACCGGACCTCTGCAACCACAACTAGGTGAGTACACACACACACACACCTGTTACTAGGTTGGTAGACAACAATCATCCAACCATATAACTGTGAAACGAAAACCTGGTAAACTTTCTGCATTCTGGCAGACTGCTGGTCTGCTGAATGACAGGTAAATGCCACAATTTACAATGTGATGTGCCAAGCAGGTGGCAGTAATACCCAGTCCGTAGCAGATGTATCAAGTACAGGGAAAGCACATATCAGATGGAGGATAAGTATATCCAGTTCAAAACGAGTATGACCACCTGACCACAAAGAGAACGAGGAGGCAACAACTGAGTCGTGGTGACGCTGAAATGAGAATCCGGAGTATTTTTTTTATTTTAACAAAAACGGTATATATCAGCAATGTGCTGTTACACTATTATGACAGTAAGCGAGAACAAAACCCAACTATGATTGGCTGTCATATTTCATCACACAGGATGGATTGCTTAGTGCAGTCTTTCAGTCCGAGATGGGAGATTTCAGTAGGGTAATGAGGACATCAACGGCTACTGGAGGTTTAAAGGCTTCGTTGCGGCAGAGCTGGAGTTACTATTACTTGGGAATTACCATCTCTCAGGACGTCCTATCCCATACACAGGAGAAACGAATTTTTTCTGAAGATATCTCCATGGTGTTCGTGGTGACGGGTGGGGGACAGATGGAGAGGGAGGGAGCAAGAGGGAGAGAGGGAGATGGAGGGGAGAAAGAGAGGAAAAATACGAGAGGAGTTAGTTGAGAAAAGGTGAAATGTTGGTGTTGGAAAAAAAAAGTAGGTGGTGAAAGAGGTGGAGGTAATAGAGAAGAGGATGAGACGGAAGTGATGGAGAAGAGGATGGGACGGAAGTGATGAAGAGAATGAGACGGCAGTGATGGAGATGATCGAGAAGAGGAAAGTTTTTTTAAACAAAATTAGGTAGACCTGCAGTGGATAAAGAAAATCAGTGGTGGAAGAGGAGGGAGGAAACTGAAGAGAAGGACGAAGAGGAACAGGAGGAATAGGAAGAGAGGAGGAAAAGGTAATAATGGTAGAAGAAGAGGAGGGGCAAGAGGAAGAAGAGAGAAGACACTATATATGTTGAGATGGTGATGTCAGCGTCCTTGGCAGCCATGATAATGATGGTCAGACTCACACAAATACTCCACTTGTGTCCTCCAGCACCTCTACCTCCACTGTCAACACCTGCACCTCTCTCTCTCTACCTCCACTGTCAACACCTGCACCTCTCTCTCTCTACCTCCACTGTCAACACCTGCACCTCTCTCTCTCTACCTCCACTGTCAACACCTGCACCTCTCTCTCTCTACCTCCACTGTCAACACCTGCACCTCTCTCTCTACCTCCACTGTCAACACCTGCACCTCTCTCTCTACCTCCACTGTCAACACCTGCACTCTCTCTCTCTACCTCCACTGTCAACACCTGCACCTCTCTCTCTACCTCCACTGTCAACACCTGCACCTCTCTCTCTCACCTCCACTGTCAACACCTGCCCTCTCTCTCTACCTCCACTGTCAACACCTGCCCTCTCTCTCTACCTCCACTGTCAACACCTGCCCTCTCTCTCTCTACCTCCACTGTCAACACCTGCCCTCTCTCTCTCTACCTCCACTGTCAACACCTGCACCTCTCTCTCTCTCTACCTCCACTGTCAACACCTGCACCTCTCTCTACCTCCACTGTCAACACCTGCACCTCTCTTTCTCAACCTCCATTGTCAACGCCTACACCTTTCTCTACCTTCACTATCAACACCTGCACCTCTCTCTCAACCTTCCATTGTCAACACCTGCACCTTCTCTACCTTCCTATCAACACCTGCACTCTCTCTACCTTCACATCAACACCTGCACTCTCTCTACCTTCCCTATCAACACCTGCACTCTCTCTACCTTCACAGTCAACACCTGCACCTCTCTACCTTCACAGTCAACACCTGCCCTCTCTACCTTCACTATCAACACCTGCACCTCTCTCTACCTTCACAGTCAACACCTGCACCTCTCTCTACCTTCACTATCAACACCTGCACCTCTCTCTACCTTCACTATCAACACCTGCACCTCTCTCTACCTTCACTGTCAACACCTGCACCTCTCTCTACCTTCAATGTCAACACCTGCACCTCTCTCTACCTTCAATGTCAACACCTGCACCTCTCTCTACCTTCAATGTCAACACCTGCACCTCTCTCTACCTTCACTGTCAACACCTGCACCTCTCTCTACCTTCATGTCAACGCCTACACCTCTCTCTACCTTCACTGTCAACACCTGCACCTCTCTCTACCTTCACTGTCAACACCTGCACCTCTCTCTACCTTCAATGTCAACACCTGCACCTCTCTCTACCTTCACTGTCAACACCTGCACCTCTCTCTACCTTCACTGTCAACACCTGCACCTCTCTCTACCTTCAATGTTAACACTTGCACCTCTCTCTACCTTCAATGTCAACACCTGCACCTCTCTCTACCTTCACGGTCAACACCTGCACCTCTCTCTACCTTCACGGTCAACACCTGCACCTCTCTCTACCTTCACGGTCAACACCTGCACTTCTCTCTCTACCTTCACGGTCAACACCTGCACTTCTCTCTCTACCTTCACGGTCAACACCTGCACCTCTCTCTACCTTCACGGTCAACACCTGCACTTCCCTCTCCTTCACGTACACCTGCACTCTCTGCCTTCACGTCAACACCTGCCCTCTCTACCTCACGGTCAACACCTGACCCTCACTCACGCAGCAGCATCATAACTCACATACCTCACACTCATGCTTCAAGAACAGTGATAGTAAAACTAAATAAAAAATAGTAAAGCTAATTACTGGAAAGTGTGGCAATAAAACTAAAGTTCTTATATTTTGCCGCCGAAGCGGCTAGTTTATTGTGTACCCTACATGTATTCTGTGGACGGTGTGCTCTTTAGCGTGGAGTACTGCTCAGTGTTGACGGCTTGGTTCACGAACAGGTTCGAAGATCATTTTTGGCCAGCATAGAGCCAAAAAAGGACTTGAATTACTGCGAACGCCTCAGAGTTCTAAATATGTACTCGCTGTAGTAGAGGAGAAATACGTAATAATATAAACGTGGGAAGTACTTGAGGACCTTGTCCCAAATCGGCCCACTATAACAACATACAGGAGTGGGAAAATGAGTAAAATCAATCCTGTGAAAGGCAGGGGCGCAGTGGGCACTATAAGAGAACATTGCCTCAATATACGTAGTTCCCGACTTTTCTAACATCTTGCCAGAATATATCAGAAACACTAATAAAACAAGTACAGAAGTTTTCAAGAGGTTGTGACGGATACAAGGGCGTCCAGCGTGCTGCCAGCAGCAATGGCCTGGTTGACCAGACAAGCCTGGCCCAAGACCAGACTGCCGAGTAGGAAAACTAGGCCCTATAATGGAGAGAGAGCAAAAACAGTAGTAATGAAGCCAAAAGAGTAGAAAGAGGGGTAATATTTAAAGTTTGTACTGAGTGTTCTCAGTCTCCTTGACCACTGGTTCCGTTAGAGAGCGCACCTGTTCACCCGTCAAGGATGCTGCCGAATTTATCTCCACGATTTCTCTCGGCAAAATACCTGAATGAAGTGTTTTTTGGAGAATTTATGCTGGTCCCTCTGTACTGAATTAAAACGCAATCACATCTTTATATATTTATTGATTGTTGTTGTAGCTGATGTTGTCTTAGAACTATTTATACATTATTAACTGTAAATTTGGACAGTCTCGCATTGACGAAGTAGGAGTAGCAAGAAGTGAGGGATAAGAGCACACACTGCCGCTCCTGACAGTTTGAGTGATAGGAGTGTACACTGCTGTTCCTGACAGTGTGACAGCACACACCGTCGCAGCTTACAGTGTGACAGTAGCGTACACTACCGCTCCTTACGGTGCGATAGCAGCACACACTGCTGTTCCTTACAGTGTGACGCACTCCGCCGCTCCTGACAATTTGAGTGACAGGAGTGCACACTGCCGCTTCTTACAGTGACAGGAGTACACACTGCCGCTTCTTACAGTGACAGGAGTACACACTGCCGCTTCTTACAGTGACAGGAGTACACACTGCCGCTGCTTACAGTGTGACAGGAGTACACACTGCCGCTTCTTACAGTGTGACAGGAGTGCACACTGCCGCTTCTTACAGGGTGACAGGAGTGCACACTGCCGCTTCTTACAGTGTGACAGGAGTACACACTGCCGCTTCTTACAGTGTGACAGGAATACACACTGCCGCTTCTTACAGTGTGACAGGAGTGCACACTGCCGCTTCTTACAGTGTGACAGGAGTACACACTGCCGCTTCTTACAGTGTGACAGGAGTACACACTGCCGCTTCTTACAGTGTGACAGGAGTGCACACTGCCGCTTCT